>JAODAL010005301.1:0-145446 GCA_025379985.1 Phyllomedusa bahiana
GGCACAAGGTGTCCCCCCATGGGTTGAGCAGGGGGGGGGGGAAATGTAAGGGGAAAAAAGCGGAAGGGTATATAACGGTGTTTTTAATCCCCCCAGGGTCTTGGCAGGCCCTTCAATGCCCGACAATGCCCCAAGGTAAGGAGCTTTGGGGGAATAAAAGGGCCCAATATTAGATAGGTGTCGAAATATAGACTGTCAACATATGTTTAACGTATATATGTTAGCATGGTTCCAGCCATTCCGACGCGGCCTTTCATTGGGAGTAAGCTAGGCAGGGTGGGTGCTTATCCCAGGGTTTCCCACTCCAGGATTTCCCCTGGAATTTATATAAGTAGCAGGGAAGCTGACTAGAGGTGGTTACAACCCTGACTCCCTTCAAGTCTTGGGTGGAGAATGCTGGAAAAACCAGCAGGAAAATTAAAGCTGTCAGTAAGTTGGTCTTTGTTAGTTAGAGCCCAGACGGGCAGGCGTTTGTTTTGTTTATAGTTGTGCATGCCTTGCACTTGCTTTTCTGTTTGCTGCTTAATAAAAATACAGATAATACAAATATCAGTGGCACACTAAAAACTAAGTAAAACAACAAGGTATATAGGAATTTTTGAAAATGCATTACTGCTAAGGAAAATAGGGAAAACCGGGGATTCTTAGTTTGCGTTTTTGATAAAAATTGTTAAGCTCACCTCCCAATAGCGTCAAGGGGATCCAGTACAGGTGAGTCCCTAACACTAACATGTTACTCACTAGGGTCCATTCAGACTACAACATTCAGGGAGTGATTAGGAACTTGCTATGAATTACCCTGCATGGTTTTAAAGTGGTAGGCGGAGTGCAGTAAGCCAATAAGGTTGCCATTCCTCAAATAGACTACAAAAATTGGTTTTAGGCTGTGCAATCCATATATTTTGAAAAACGTAGCATAGGTGCACACTGGCAAGCAATAGCATACATCTAATACAAATTCAGTGGCACACTAAAACTAAGTAAAAATAAAGGTTTTTATAGGAATTTTTGAAAATGCATTATGCTAAGGAAAATATGAAAACCTGGGATTCTTAGTTTGCGTTTTGATCAAAATTTTTAAGCTCACCTCCAATAGCGTCAAGGGGACCCCAGTATAGGTGCGTCCCTAACACTAGCTTGTTACCTAATAGGAGTCCATTCAGACTAAACATCTCAGGGAGTGATAGGAATTGCTATGAATTACCTGAAATGGTTAAAAGAGGTAGGGGGGAGTGCAGCAAGCCAATGAGGGTCCCCTTCCTCAAATAGACTAGAAAAAATTGGTTAGGCTGTGCACATCCTTTATTTTTTGAAAAACGTAAGCATAGGTACACATGGCAAGGCAATAGCTTTACATTAATACAAATATCAGTGGCACACTAAAAACTAAGTAAAACATCAAGGTATTAGGAATTTTTGAAAATGCATTACTGTAAGGAAAATATGAAAACCGGGGATTTTAGTTTGCAGTTTTTGATAAAAAATTGTTTAAGCTCACCTCCCAATAGCGTCAAGGGGATCCCAGTACAGGTGAGTCCCTAACACTAACATGTTACCTCACTAGGAGTCCATTCAGACTACGACATCTCAGGGAGTGATAGGATCTTGCTACTGGTTTAAAAGAGGTAGGTGAAGTGCAGCAAGGCCCTGTATTTTTGCACTTGAAGATCTGTCTCTGTCTGAAAATGCACGTGTGCCAAGATTCCAGAGCCGCTAGAGCTCACAACTCCTATAAGCAGTCCTTCAAAATGATATTCCAAACTGGATTTTGTACTGACTTCCCAGAGTCTAAACTCGCAACAGAAAACAGAGAGCTGTTCAGCCTCCAACAAAATGCCAGGTCAACCCCTTTAAGGGGTGTAGTTCCAAAATTGAGTATTTTTGTTTGTTTGAGCACCTCAAAACCAACCCTCAAATGGTGCTGGAGACACATCATAGTAAATAGAAGAACACAAAATGTTTCAGGCGCTCCTTCATTTGTAAGGTGTGCAAATCTGTGCAGTGGCTTGTACAAAATGGATGTTTATTTTTTGTATTATGGATTCTGTGACATGTCACTTATTCTAGGTGGTTTCTTCACAGAAACCACATCAGAAAACTGGACAAAGATTAGCACCATAAAATGTGGCTAATCTGCATTCTAAAGTGGATTAAAATCTGCTGCAAAAAAGCACATGAATTTCTGCTATGGAATATGCAGGGCTGTTTAAACCTGCAATGTAAATATCCCTAAATCAGAAATCTAGGTCATGAGTTAAGTAAAACTTTTTTTTTTTCATTTTCCTTGTTTGATTTCTAATATGTAGTTTAATTTAGTTTTTTTTTTATCTATCTGATTTTTTAGCTTTAAATCCCAACTGCTGTTTAGATAATCGATATGTGTAGTCTAATTCTTTAACAACCATGTTATGTCCTCTTGAGATGCTCAGATACTTGCATTGTGAAATGTAATCAATAAGCTTAGCAGTGAACCAAAGAAAGCCATAATCTTGCAGTTGCAACACACCTGTAGCTTGATGCTAAAACTCAATCTGAGAGGAGACCACAGTGCTAATTGTCATTTTCTAGTAAAATTGATTACTCAATAACAGAGAAGAAAACATTGAAATTCAAGTAGTTGAAAAGCCATTATTTTGTAGCTTTGTTACTCTTTTATATGGGATAAAGAGTTCTTTATTCTGTTTCTGATTATGTTTTATCTTCTTTCTGCATACAAAATAGGTTTCAAAAAGAAGATTGACTTCTAGGGTAACATGTATGACCTGGGCGCAAAAAGGCCAGTTCTAAATAGCCTTAAAGCAGTTTGGAATGCACCAGAATGTATAAACCTGTTCTACTGTGGGTCATAGATTTGGCACATTCTAGTGCCACTATGACGATTCAGGCTCAGGTAAACCACTTTTAACTTGGTCTGGATGTTCCAGCAGTAATGCACCCAGTTTTTCCGTCCTCCAGTCATAAATATGTAGAATCATACGGTTGCATGCGACATGCCTCCAAAATGCCCCCACCTCTTGGGCGCATTACAAAGTGCTGTGGGCGCCACAAAATGCGACTAATTTTGGAGTGTGCCTGCTTGAACATGGAGAGAACAAGGCTGGAACAGATTTTAGGCTGAAAGGACACCAGATTAATGGCGCAGTCCTGTGCATACATGTCGCCCCTAATGTTTTCCTATGGATTCAAATATGCAACGTTGTATTCCAGTTTGTTTGCCCTATGGATTCAAGTCTGCAACATTGTATTCCATGTTCTTTGTCCTTCAATTAACATGTACTTGCTAGTGATTTCAAACAACAGTCAGCATTGAAGAAATTACTAATCTTCACTAAATAGGCCATATAGACATCATAAAGGGGTATCTTTTACTCAGGACTGAGGGTAATACTGCTAACACTTAACCTCACTTACTCCTTTTTTTGCTAATAATGTATTTAATGGGCAAACATTCATCTAAATTTTTATGATGTAATACTACTTTTATGAGTGAGGTTGCTCAATGTCTGCTACTTTCCCTAGGAGAAATAACTGTTTTCCTGGGGTCTCAAGAGCTGGACCTGCTTCAATTAACTGGTCACAATGGTGGCTCCTTTTTTAAAAAAAAGAATTTTCTACCAATTTTCTGTTCTCCTAGCATATCTGGCATGGCAAATAGTTCTGTTTCCCAAAATATAAAACTTAAGAGGCATCTTTGTTTGAGCTATGCATTACACAGTCAATTCTGATAATGTATTAATAAATGAGTATTACTGTCACGATACTGGTGTATACTGCTGGAACCCAATGGCGGGCTAGGTACAAAACAGGGAGGAAGGTGGATGGGAAAGGGTTTCCCAGGAAGGTAATGGGTTGCTGCTTGGTCAGAAGTGAGAGGTTAAGCGGTGGAGCGACAGCAGCAATAGGTTAGCACAGGGTTAACTGCAATAAACAGGAAAAGGCTGGACGGCAGTTCCAGGCGAGGGACTGGAAGCAGGAGCTAAGTACAATACTCAAGAGTGAACAACAGGTTGAGGAGTTTATATAGGACCAGGAACAGGAAACAAGATGGAACCAGTTGAGACACAATCCACCATTTAACTGAGGGCAAACTTAAGGGCAAAACCAGTTAGTAATTTCCCAAGGCACAGTAGGAGATTCCTGACATTACTCCACCTCAAAAGCAGCCTTGGAGATACCGGGATTTGGGTTTTTCCCCGGGTCTCTGATGTAATTGTTTTAACAGTCGAGGAGCTTTAAATGTTACTTACGGTTCCAGAATTTTCTTCGGGCCATAACCTTCCCACTTAATTAGGTATTGCAGGGGTTTCCCTGAAAATTCTAGAGTCAAGATTTGCTCTACGACAAATGCTCTTGACATCTATCTCCACTGCATCAGGAGGAGGGGGACACATCCGGAAAGGGATTGGAACAACAGGTTTTAGTGAAGACACATAAAACCCACGGATGAATCTTCATAGATTGTGGGATTTTGGGCCCGAAACTGATACTGGATGATTATCTTGCTGATCTTATATGGCCCAACAAACTTCTGTCCAGTTTTGGTGAGGAACTCTAAGTTTCAAATTTTCGTAGAGAGCATCCTTATCCCACCTTGAAAGTTGGTGCTGGTTTGCGACGTTTTATCTGCCATTTTCTTAAAATTTTCTTGAGCCCTCTTAGTGTTTCCTTTAGTAGCTGTAAATTTTCCCTGCAATGCCAAGACCCTTTTCCCGTGGAGCTGGAATATGTGGAAAAGCGGGAATTTGGGAAGAATTTTGGTTGGTACCCCAAATTTGCAAAGAAAGGAGTCTGTTTGGTGGAGGCTTTTGGGAAATTATTGTATGAAAATTCAGCCACAGGAAGCAGATCAACCAGTCATCTTGAAAATGGAAAATATAACATCGCAGGTACTGTTCCAGGGTCTGATTCGTACGTTCAGTTGTCCATTAGATTGTGGGTGAAAGCGGTTGAAGATTAATATCGATGTCGAGTGCTGAAAAAAACTCGCCAAAAATTTGGATGTAAACTGCACCCACGATAGAGATAACTTCTTCGGGAAACCCACATGAAGGCGAAAACCATTTGAATTATGAGATCCGCTGTGTCTTTGGGAGGGGGTTAGACGGTACATGGAATGAAATGTGCAGCTTTGGTGAGCGGTCAACTACACGAGAATTGTATTTTTCCTTAGAGATAGGTAGATCTACGATGAAGTCCATGGATATAGAACCCCAGGGGCGAGAGGGGACCGGCAAAGGTTTGTAAAAAACCTGAGGGTGAAGAACGTGGAGTCTTGCATCTAGCACAGATGTACGGGATGTTACATTACTTCTTTACATCCTGTAGATAATTGGGCCACCAAAAGAATCGGGATAAAAATTCCTGGTCTTCTGCACTCCTTTGTGACCGAAATCTTGGAATCGTGGGCTAGCTAGAATCTTCGTTTTATGTTTCAGGTATAAAAAGTGCTGCCGTGGGTCCACATCTTTTTTTTAAAAGCACTAACGGGTACATCATTGGTGGATGGGAGAGTCAGGAGTCGGTGTCATAGGCCTTCTTATCTCTTCGGCAATTTCTTATTATGAATTATTCCCAAAACATTAGACTCCGGAACAATGGTCTTAGGTGGAATTGCAGGGTGGAATCACTGGAGAACATTTTGATAGAGCATCTGTTGCCATTACGAGATGGGGCCCTGTATGAGATTATAAAGTTAAATTGGGTTTGAGGAAAATACTCTATACGAGCTTGAAAGGAGATAGACATTTGGGCAGATTAAGGGAATTCCAGATTACGGTGATCAGTTAGAACTTTATTTGTTGTGAGGCTCTTGAAGATGATGTTCCATTCCTTAAAAGCTGCAACAATAGCTAGCAGTTCTTTATTCCCACATCAAAATTTCCCTCTCAGCAGAGGATAAACGTGGGAGTAAAACGCACAAGGGTGCAATAAATTTGTCTCCGTTCTCTGAGACAGTTTTGGCCCCCAAGCACGTCTGAAGCGTCCACTTCACAATGAAAGGGGAGTTCTGGGTCAGGATGAATTAATAAGGGGCTGTAGTGAACTTGACTTTAAGAGGAAAAGGATTCTTGTGCTTGAGGAGACCAAACAAAAGATTTTTTTTAGTCAACTGTGTAATAGGTTTAAATGATTTCGAGTAATTTTGATGAAGCGTCTATAGAAATTGGCAAAACCTATGAAACGTTGAACATCTTTTATGTTTCTGGGGGGGCCCGTCTACTATTGCTTTGATTTGCTAGAGTCCATTTGTAGACCATGAGGTGAAAAATTTCATAGCCAAGGAATTGGATCTCTGTCTGATGGAATTCACATTTCAATTTTGATGTAAAGATGGGTTTTCCCTCAGACGTTCCAGAAAAGTTTTAAGGTCTTGGTGTTCTTCCATCGAATTGGAGAAAATCAGGATATCGTCCAGATGATGACTATGAACTGGTCCCGAAGGTTCTGAAATGTCGTTGACGATATTTTGGAAGGTGGCAGGGGCATTACAAAGGCCAAAAGGCATAACGCAATACTCAAAGTGTCCATAACGTGACCTAAAGGCAGTCTTCCTTCATCTCCAGATCTGATACGGACAGGTTGTGAGCGCCTGTAGATTAATTTTGAAAAAATCTTTGCATGTGTACTTTCAGAAGGTCAGGGATCAGTGGTAGAGGATAAAGGTTCTTTTTTTGTGTTTTATTAAGTTCTTGTAAACATGCAAGGTCTTAAGGAAACATCCTTTTTTTGACAAAAAATATGGAGACCTGTGGTGAAGAGGAAGGACGGTGAACCCTTAGCAAGGTTTTCCTTTATAGTCTTGAGGGCTTTTAATCAGGCCTGCAGAGGGTAGATGTTAATGAAGGGTATGGATGCACCAGGAAGCAAAATTTTATGGGAAATCGTAAGGTGCGTGTGGGGGAAGCTTGTGGGCCAGTCTGTTTGCTGCAACATCTGCATATTCCTTTTTATTCAGGGGGGTAGTCAAATTATTTTATTGTCTTGAATGGGTCTTCAGAGCTTGGTTCAGAGTGAGCTTGGATGGGAAATCCTCTGCTGGGAAGCTTATCTCTTTGGTTTCCAGTTTTATAACGGGTTCTGTGATTGCAACCAAGGTAAGCCTTGATGACAGGAAGTGCGGCGAAAATATCAATAGGAATGACAGGACTTCATGGTGCTGGGGTTCCCTAATGATTTCAAGTGGTGCGGTCTCTTGATCCCTGGCCTGGCTCAGTGGAGACCCATCTACAGTTCCCTTACCACGGGTGAGAGTCTTTCTTGAGTTTAACCCATGCTCTTGAGCAAAGGAGAGATCCTGAAGTTGCACTTGCCCCGAGTCCACCATAGCTGTGGTGGATACCTGGGAGTTAGCCAGGAATTTTATGGGAAGGAAGCAATGAGAGTCTTATTCTCTTTTTATATGAGGCGCCATGCTGAAAATTTGATGGACAATTTCTCTTTCAGATAATCATTCTCTGAAGCAATTGATTCCCATCGAGGAGTCGGGATCCCTGATGGTGCCCCCAATTCCCGTGGGGCGGCTAGGGCAATTGATGAGGGAAATGGTCAGACTTTCCACAGTTAAAGATAGACTTTCACGGAGCCGTGTTGTCTTCTATTACGCTTTTTACGTTTAATATTTGGGGTCGCTTGCATAGGCTCGCTTCCCGAATCTTGCGAATTTTCCATGGGGTTCTTGGGAAAAGGGGACAGGAACGGTGGGGCCTGCTTGGTGTCATAATTAAAGTAGCCATTTTTCTGTCGTCGTTTGATAGTCGGGTATCAATTCGAATGCAATGGTTAATTAAAGCATCACCCCTTGAATTCCATAGCATACTCAGCCCGGGGTGTTTGCCCTGGGCAATGCTAGTATAGCTGCTTCAGCTGTTAGCACGAACGATTAGGGTCATCAAATCTGATCATGGGTCAATGAGTCTTCCCGGTGATTCAGCCGGGGATCATGGGTTCAATCAAGGGCTGGCCCGGCCCAAAGGCTTTATGTGTTAACAGCTAAATAAAGCTAGGACTTTGACCTGTCCCTTTGGGAACTGCGTTGGATTTGCATCAAAATATAATACATTTGGTAAGGGAAACCCCGGAATTTATTGCGGTCTCCGCCGAATCTGAAAGGCGGGCAAATTAGGCTCTCAAAAGGCCGAAGTGGTGGTCCAGAGGCTTGGATTCTTCCCAGGTGGGAGTATCCGGGCGTTAAGGTTTGTACGGTCCCCCCCACGTAGCTCTTGAATGGTTGTATTAATTGGATATTGTGGGCATTCTGACCTTCTGAGCATCGCACTTGATCTTCAAGCCTGCATCTCAGAGGCATATTAGCCACGTAGTTTGCAGTTGCTTGAGGAGCTTCCAGGCTCCCAGCACCAGCGGATCCCTTTTTATGGCTTGAGTATCTTGTCACGTATGGTGTATATGCTGGAATCCAATGGCCGGGCTAGGGACAAACACGGGAGGCAGGTGGATAGCGAGGTCTCAGGAAGGTAATGGGTTGCTGTTTGGGTCAGAAGTGCAGGGGTTTAAAGCGGTGGAGCGACAGCAGGCAATAGGTTAGCGCAGGGTTAACTGCAATGAACAGGAACAGGCTGGACGGCAAGTTCCCAGGCGAGAGGACGGGAAAGCAGGAGCTAAGCACAAGACTCAAGCAGTGAACATCAGGCTTGAGGAGTTTATATAGGAACCAGGAACAGGAAACAGGACACAAGATGGCAACCCGTTGAGACACAATATACCATCTTAACTGAGGGAAAACTTAAGGGCAAACACAGTAAGTTCCAAGGCCCAGTAGGAGATTCCTGACAATTACCCTGTTTCCCCGAAAATAAGACGTAGTGCATTTTTTTTATGCAATTCAGAGTTTGGCTGATGTTTGTGCTGATGTTTGTGATGAAATCATTACAGTATATTAATACATGTTGATTTTTTGTTCAACAAATAAATGTGAATTCTTGTTCATGGAAAAATAAAACATCCCCTAAAAATAAGTCTTAGCTTGTCTTTAGGAGCAAAAAATTTATATAAGACACTGTCTTAATTTTGGGGAAACAGGGTACTATTTTATAAAGCATGTTTGTACACAGTCTGAAATGATCATGACTGATGGGACAGTGTTAGAGTAGGTATTAGTGCAACAGCCCATGTGACTCTTTTTTTGTACATCTGTAATGTTTCTATAGGATGTTAAAATCATTTTTGTGAATTGTATTTTTTTACACTGCTGCACTGACAATGAATTGATAGGGTGAAATAAATACAAACAAACAAGATTTCTTACTTCGTTGAGCAGAAGTAAATAATGTTTGCAACAACAAAACAGAAGGTCAGTGCGACAAAATGAAAACAGAAAAGGACTGTTTATTTAAAGTAAGAAGATTGATTTCCTTAAACACTGAAATTCAGAAATACCAAACACTGAGTTATTTATTGTATATAGATATTGTTGTGAATGGTAATGTACAGTAAGGGTGTGTTCCCATGGAACAGACCAAATACCATTTGTCTTTCTTTGGCACATAGAGGGAGGTCTTTTGTCTGCGGTTTGCGAATTCAAGCCGCCCCCCTTCGCACCTATTTGTTCATGTGCTGCCCAAAAACTGGGCGGAAGAATGAACATGTTCTAAGTTTTTAGGAACGCCGGTGGTGCCAAAAAGCGTCCAGCGGAAAATCCGTGCAGTGGGGACTGCTGAACGGATTTTCTATTTAAGTCAATGTAAAAGGTTGACAGATGGTTTTCAAATCCAAAAACCGTCTGTTAAACTGACTGAAAACCATTGCCGCAGGGACATGTCCTCAGGGGCTGTCTACATGGCATGGTTTATTGGTCGGTTTTTCGGACATTTTGCAGATTTAGAAACCGTCAGAAAACCCAGCAAGCAACCATCATTATAGACTTTAAAATCAAATCCTCTTCGGCAGTCCACATTGAACAGATTTTCTGCCAGATGTTTTTTACACCACCAGCAGTCTGAAAAACTTAGAACATATTCATTCACTCATAGGTTTCAGTTTAGAAAAGACAATGCTGGGATTGAGGCAGTTATCTAATTGGGGATAGCGGAGCTCCTTCGATGCAAAGGCTAATATAATGGCACCAGAAAGTTTAGATTTTTTTTTTCTCGATTACATTGTACATCATATGTCGAATGGTACTCTAGACAAGGGCCTAATTTCACCTAACTATTGTCCCAGCTCTAGACCCCCACTCATCATACCACTATGTGGATAGTGATGAGCGATGATGCCAATAATCGTCATCGGGTCGATAACAGATTGTTGTAATCTTTGGGCCGATATCCGATTACCGATGACGATAATCGACGATAACCATTAAAGTCTATGGGAGAGGAACACCAGCTTCATTTATACACCCAAACAGGTGAGGAGAAGCTGGAATTAACATCCACAACAGTAAACTGGATACGGGCTATGTGCTTAGGCAAGACAATTAGGCTACAAGTCACAGAAAAAAATTCACAGGCTAAAATAATTCATTCCTTTCAATGGCTAACTGAAAACATGAGGACAGTGTAGCCATAGCATGTACAGCGGTAGCAGCTGCTATGGGGCCCCTTTGACACAAAACAAACCACCGGTATTGGAAATGGCGCATGGGAACTGGCAGGAGACCCCTATCACTTTTTGCACCAGGGAACAACAACTTGTCATATATGTGGTGGCAGCAAGAACGTCCCAACGGGGAACGCGGAGGTTCAGCTGGCAGGGCCCTAATTACAGTGGGTGCGGTAAGAGCCAGTGCTGCTGTCAGTCATCTATTAACCGTTTCATGCCTACTTGCAGCTAAATCAAATGGGTTGCCCTTCCATTACTATTTCCTATTTTTAACATATCACCGGGCACCTTTTTGATTCCGGACCCTGAAAGGAATACTACTTTATTGCCACCCCTGGCATCCATTTTACAGTAGCCTGACCCCAAAATCACCAAAAAATGCCCTTATGGACCCTCAGAATAAAAATTTGCCATAAGAAATTGACTATTTTAAACAATTTTTCCAATCTTGCTTCTGTTGCTGCTGCTGCTACGGCTTCTTGCAATTCTACTGCTGGCACGTTGCGGACGTTGTTCCACCGTGACATTAGAACGTGAAGAAGATGCAACAGATGTCTCCAGTTGGTCAATGAGCCCTGTCTCAAATTCCTGCTTTTCTACTGTCAATTTCGTGTGGGTGGAAGGAAATTGCTCACTTTTGATTCGGAACGTGGATCAAGGAGGGTGGACACCCAGTAACCGCTGTTCATTTTGATGGCCTTGAAGTGTGGGAATTAAGCTTTTTTTCAATAAGACCTTTACTATTGGTTTCTTTACAGTGGCATGCCCCAAAACCAGCAAAGATGTCCTTGATGGACCCTCAGAATAAAAAGTGCCGGAAGAAACAAGTATTTGAACCACTATTTTAGTAAACAGGACATTGACTATCCCTGTCGTTTACAGCGGCATGCCCCAAAACCAGCAAAGATGCCCTTGATGGAACCTCAGAATAAAAAGTGCCGGAACAAAGTAGTATTTAAACCACTTTTTTAGTGAACTGGATATTGACGATCCCTGTCCTTTAACGCAGCATGACCCCAAAACCCGCACAGGTGCCCTTATGGAGTGTCAGCATAAAAATTCGCAATAAGAAATAAACTATTTTAAAAAAAACTAGTTTTCCAATTCTGCTGCTGCTACAGCTACTTGCAATTCTATTGCTGTCAAGTTGGTGACGTTGTTCCACCGTGACATTAGAATGTGGGACAATTAGATGTCCCCAGTTGGTCAATGAGGACTCTGTGAAAATCCTGCATTCTACGGTGAAGTGGGTTGAAGGAAATTACTGATCAAGGAGGGTGAGGCTGTGAACGTTGATCACAGTGGGTCAGCTGGCAGGGCCGGACTTGCAGTGAGTGCGGTGACAGCCAGGGCTGGCGTCAGTCATCTATTAACAAGGCAAAAATGCCCTTATGACGCAGCAACGAAAACAGTTGGGTCGAAGCAGAGTGCGCATGGCGGAAGTGTGAGCTAAGACCTTGATCCTTCCTCAGAAGACAGTCAAGACCTGGGTAGCGCTTGAGAAATTTCTGCCTCTACGACAGCGCTTGCCTCTCCGTATGAGTGCGGACTAATTGAGCTTCACTTGGAAACGCTGGTGGTTGACGCTCCTGTTTTACCCTGGTGCCCTTTTTATTTGCTTTCTTTTTCTCGTTTTTCTCAACATGCTGGAGGAAATTGTCTCTGTTCTTGGGGTGGCAAATGTGCGCCATATGAACATTGATTGTTGCACAATGGTTGTACCATGTATCTGCTTGTTCACAATTATACCAATAGCATGCTGTTTCACATTGTAGATATTGGCAGTATTGCCATGAATTATAGCATTTAAGTGGCATGCCTTTTTCTATGGTACCCATACTCTTAAGGTGCATAATGTTGCCCCTCTTGCAAATGCGCATGTATGTTGAGAAAGGCAGAGGGCCACTGACCGGAGTACTGCCCTATTTGCACCTCTGGCACCCCTATCACAGTAGCCTGACCCCAAAACCAGCAGAAATGCCCTTATGGACTCAGAGAGTTAAATTAGCCGCAAGAAATTAGTATTTGAAACAAGATTTATTTGAATAGAACCTTAAATATCACTGTGTTTTCCAGCTGCTTGACCCCAAAACCAGCAAAAATGACCTTTTCAACACTCAAAAAAAACTTTTTTTTGGAATAGGAACTGGATTATAGCTTGTTTTTTACAGCAGCATGCCCCCAAAAATTCTAAACATGACCTTTCGGTGACTGTTGACAATTGTGAAGTAACAAATGCCTGTTAGAAACCACATTTTTTACAACAGGACCTGTAGTATAGCTGATTTTGGACAGCACCATGACCCCAAAAATTATAAAAATTACCTCTTGGCCACTGATAAAAATTGTGAGGAAGAAATGCCAGTTAGAAACCACATTTCTGTACCAAAGGACTTGGATTATAGTTGTTTTTTCACAGCACCATGACCCCAAAACCATTGACAGTGCTTAAAATTTTCATGAAGAAATGAGTACATGGAATACTATTTTTTCATGAAACCGTGTACAATTGGTGTCTTTTACAGTCTCCTAACCGCAAAACCAGCAAAATGATTTACAACTGCCAAGTAGGAATAGCAATTGATATTTTTCACCAAATTATATGGTAAAAGTGCGCTATTTGCGCCAAACTGAGAAGCACGGAGAGCAATAGAACTATTTGCTACGTTCTATGGCTTAAATATGGTGTTTTGCCACCAATGAGAACAAGCAGCAGTGAAAATAGAATAATTGTCACCAAATTATCAGACAAGTGCGCTATATGTGCCAAACTGAGAAGCACGGAGAGCAATAGAACTATTTTCTACATTATGGGCGACATGTATGAATCTCGCCACGTCGGAGCGCACGTTTCCGCCAGTTTTCCGGCAAAATTTGCGCCTGATTTATGTCGGCGTCGGGGCGCATGCGGTTACACATGCGGTGTAAAGTCCGCCGCGCCTCGCCAGTGTGTGAGGCGCAGTGCGGGACTTAGGCTCGTGGGGGGAGCGCCTAAGTTTCGAGCCGCAAGGCGATAATAATGGGTTAAAGTCCACCGCCCCCACAGTGTTGAGGCGCAGTGCGGGGACTTAGGCGCGTGCGGGATGCGTCTAAATTTGCCGTCCGGGGGTGCGATCATAATGCGGTGAAAGTTACCCCTTTCACCATGTGGGGGCGCATGGGGGACAAAGGGCAGGGTGGGATGCGCCAAACATGATTCCGATTCGAAAAGGGCGGGAAAACAGCAAAAAATCATTAAAGTTCCGGCGGCATGGATTTATGAAAAAAAAAATCCCTTTAAAAAGGGTAAAACATTTCAGAAAAAAGAGCTAAACCCCACAAAAAAATACATAAATAAAAAACTTTCCCAAAAAAAAGAACGGGCACATCGGGAATTTGGATATTGGAAATTGCCGGGAAATACAATAATTCAAATTCTGTAAGCTCTTCTCATTGGTCGGCAGAAGCCAGTCAATCAGATTAGGAGCAACAGGGAACCATTAAAACCTACGGAGAAGTATTGACCAATCAAAATCAAAGGCGGGACAGTTCAAAATACAGTAAAAATGCAGAAAAGAGCTGATTGGTTGAGCTAGCGGGAGCTTGGCAATCCTGGTCAATCAGAATAGGAGCGGCAGGGACCTATTATAACCTATGGGGAAGTATTGACCAATAAAATCAAAGGCAGGATAGTTCAAAATACAGTAAAAAGGCAGAAAAGAGCTGATTGTTTGAGCTAGCGGGGGCTTGGCTATCTCGGCCAATTAGAATAGGAGCGACAGGGACCCATTAAAACCTATGGAGAACTATTGACCAATCAAAATCAAAGGCGGGACAGTTCAAAATACAGTAAAAATGCAGAAAAGAGCTTCATTCATGCCTCCCTGGTGTCTCGCTATCGCTTGCCAGTGATCTGTCTGGAGAAGCCATTGTTATCTCCTCCGTCAGCGGGAGCTTCTTAGCGACTCCATTCAGTTCAATAACCCGGCCATGCCCCTCCGTGTAGGGGTCCTACACACGGAGAAGATCTCCTTTCACGTCCTGCCTCGCGCTTCTTTGCCGATCCTGTTGGGGCTACCCTGGCTGCAACGTCATGCCCCTACGCTTGATTGGAAGACAGGGGAAGTCCTGTGTTGGGGATCGGAGTGCAAGGATCTCTGTTTGGTGGCACCACGCCCGGTGTCCATCTCTCCTCCCCAGTCGTCCGTCAAGCCTCTACAAGGTCTGCCTGCAGAGTACCAGGATTTTGGAGATGTATTCTCGGAGAACAGGCTGAGAAGCTACTACCCCATCGGCCGTATGACTGTCCCATAGACCTCCTTCCCGGAACCAGTCCCCCACGGGTAGGTCTACCCTATGTCAGTGCCCGAACTCAGGCCATGTCGGCCAAAGTTCAGAGAATTTGTTGAAAGGTTCATACTCAAGTCCTCCTCTCCTGCCGGTGCTGGATTCTTCTTAATCCAGAAAAAAGACGGGTCTCTTTGTCCGTGTATTGATTTCAGGGGGCTAAACAAGATCACAGTGAAGAATCGCTACCCTTTACCCCTGATATCTGAGCTCTTTAATCGTCTCCGTGGAGCCAAGGTGTTTACCAAATTGGACCTACGTGGTGCCTATAACCTCATCAAGAATTCCCAGAGGGGGACGAGTGGAAAACTGGGTTTCAACACGCAGGACGGGCATTTCGAGTATCTCGTGATGCCTTTTGGGCTATGCAACGCCCCACCGTATTTCAGGAGTTTTGTCAATGACGTATTTCGGGACTTGCTGTACACCTCGTCATAGTAATCTGGACGATATTCTGATTTTTTCCCCTGACAATACAGACTCATCGGGTACAAGTACGCCCGTTCTGCGACGTCTGCGGAACAATCGACTGTATGCCAAGCTGGGGGAAGTGTCGCTTCCACCAGGGCCCGCCTTCCTTTCCTTGGGTACATAGTCCTCCGATCGAGGTCTGCAGATGGACCCAGCTAAACTCTCCGCGATCCAGCAGTGGCCACGACCTGTCGGTCTTCGGGCGATTCAACGCTTCCTAGAATTCGCCAAATACTACCGGCAGTTTATTCCCCACTCTCTACGCTGGTGCTCCCATCGTGGCTCTCAACCGGAAAAATGCTAATCCGAAATGTTGGGTCCTTCTGCCGAGAAGTTTTCCCCCAACTAAAGACAGCGTTTCCTCAAACCTTTTTTGGTCCGTCCGGATCCAGAAACATCAGTAGGGGGGGATTCCTTTTCCTAGGAGGGGGGGCGGCCCCTGTCCAGAAGGGCCCTAAAGGCAAAACTTACTTGCGGGTTTTTTTTCCAAGTTTCTCCCCGGGCAGAACGAAATTATGCCATTGGAGATGGGAGCTTTTGGATAAAATTGGCCCTGGGGGAGGGGCACATCTGTTGGAGGGAGCTTGACATCCTTTGACGTTTCACAGACCATAAGAATCTCCAATACTCCAGGGGGCCTAGCGTTAAATC
Source organism: Phyllomedusa bahiana (assembly GCA_025379985.1). Classification (NCBI taxonomy): domain Eukaryota; kingdom Metazoa; phylum Chordata; class Amphibia; order Anura; family Hylidae; genus Phyllomedusa; species Phyllomedusa bahiana. The sequence continues at coordinate 16,006 of JAODAL010005301.1, forward strand.
CCGCCAGGCCGGGTGGTCTCTTTTTTCTCCGTTTTGATTTCAAAATACTTCCCCCGGGCCGAGAAAAATTCAAGGGGGATGCCTCTCCGGGATTCTGACTTTACTGGGGAAGGACCATATTCGCACATATTGGCCCCTGAACGGTGGTTCAGGTGGCCCTGTGGATCTCCTATCGTTCCTCCGGGTAAAAAAACCCAGTGCGTCCCCCATCAGGAGGAGAATTCTGGATTGGGGGGATGTTCCTTTTTGGGCCCGGGCCCCCCCGGGGTACGGAAATCCTACCCCTTATTGCGACCTACTGGTGGTCAATCTCTCCAAATGTCAAGGACTTCGTTCTCTCCTGCACCACATTGGCCCAAACAAGGTCCCCTCGCCACCGTCCGCAGTCCTCTTAGTCCCGAGTCTGCCTGTTTTTTCCGGCGTCCTCCATGGACACACGATAGGCATGGACTTCATCACGGACTTCCTCTTCCTCTGAAACTCTGTCAACTGGTGGTCCACTGACCGATTTTCCAAAGATTCCCACCTTTGATAGCCGCTTCCAGGTCTCCCTTCTGCTCCCAATTGGCGTGCCCTTCTTCCATCACATTTTTTCGCCTGCATGGTTTACCATCCCACCTCGGTCTCCGATCGAGCGTCCAATTTTGTCTCTAAGTTTTTGCGGCCCTATGTTCCCGCTTCAAATCTATCAGACTTCTCATCCGCATACCATCCCAGACAAATGGCAGGTGGAAAGGGTAAAACAGATCGTTGGGGAGTACTACGGCACTTTGTGTCCAGACACCAGGACGTAGTACGGTCCGAACTGCTTCCATGGCCGAGTTCCCTCATATAACAGTCGGGACTGCCGTCTCGACTGGCCGTTCCCATTCCCTTGTGGACTAGAGGCGTCATCCACGGCCCCTCCCTCCCCTCTGGCTTCCGGCCTGCCGAGGTTACCCGGCCGTGAGGACAACCAGGTTCAGATATCGAGGGTCATTTGAACGAGAGACCCCGACATGCATATACTCCAGGCTTCAGCCCGCATGAAGACCAAGCTGACAAGAGAGATGATCGTCCTCAATGGTTCCTTCCAGGATAAAGTGTGCTCGCCTCCAGATACATACGCCTCTAGATCCCCAGCAATAAAGTTGGGTCTGCTTTCAAAGACCTACGAGAGTACTTCGGCAACTGGAACCCAGTTACCTACAAACTCTGCCTACCTCCATCTCTCCGGATTCCTAATGCCTTTCACGTCTCCCTCCTAAAGCCTCTGGTCTTGAACCGGTTCTCCCAGAAGAGCGCTGCTCCAACTCCAGTACTAGAGTCCCCTGATGTTTTTGAAGTGAAGGACATCCTGGACATGAAGATCGTCAGGGGTAAGCGGTTCTTTCTGGTGGATTGGAGGGGCTTCGGCCCCGAGGAAAGGTCCTGGGAACCGGAGTCCAATATCCTGAACCAAGATCTGATTCGGAAGTTCCTTCAGCCTAAGAAGACCTAAGGGAGGGTTGGGGGGGTACCGAAGGGGGAGACCTAAGGGGGGGTACTGTAGTGGGTGGTCCCGCTTCTCAGCCTGCGGGCTGCGGGCGCGCCATGCCGCCCCCCCCGGTACCTGCCGGGGTCGGGTGGCGCCGCTGGCCGCAGGATGAGCGCTGGCTCCGCCGGCCCTGTGGACTCACCTGACCTCGCTCCTGTCACGCCAGCGCCCTCTGCCGGCCGAGGCGCGCGCACCCGCTCCCTAGGGCGCGCGCTCGTTCTTGTAAATTTAAAGGGCCAGCGTCCCGGTAATTGGCTAATTGCCGGGCGCTTCCCCTATTTATGGGTTCACTCCACAATCATTCCTTGCTGGATCTATGTTGCCTCGTGCCCTAGAAAAAGCGTTCTTTAAGTGTATTCTTGCCTTACCGTGTACCAGACCTCTTGCTACGTTTCTCGACTCCGAACCTCTGCCGCCTGCCCTGACCTTTCTGCCTGTCCACGACCACGAACCATTGCTGCCAGCCCTGACCTTACTGCCTGCCCACGACTACGATTCTTGGCTTAAGATTCTGTATCTCGCTGCACCTCGGCCGCCACAGCAAGCCCGCCACCTCAGGGTTAGCGACCTGGTAGAATCCCGCCGCAGCAAGTCCATCCCGCTTTGCGGGGGGCTCTGGTGAAAACCGGGACCTACTTAGATTCTGCTCCCTGGCACGGTTGTTGCCATCGCTTGCGGTGGTCCAGTGGATCCCCTACCAAGCCGTTACAATATAGTTATTTTTTTCATATTCGTTTTTTCCTCCTCACCTTTTCAGAACCATAACTTTTTAAATCTACATAGACATATAAGGGCTTTTAATCTGTGAGACAAGATGTTCTTTCTAATGGTGTCATTCACCGTACCATAGAATATACTGAGAAAAAACACAAAAAATTTCTAAGTGAGGCAAAATGTGAAAAAATGCACTTGCACCATGTTTGTGGGCTTTTTGTCTTTACGCTGTTTAATCTTCAGTACAAATGATGTATTATCTGTATTCTACAGGTTTATACAAATCCGGCTATACCAGACATGTACGGTTTTCTTTATGCTTTTTTTAATTTTTGCCATGCCGCCATTTTTTATGACCAATAACTTTTTTGTACTTCTACCTACAGACTTGAGTGAGGGTGCAATTTTCACGGGCTGAAGTGTTCCTTAAGTTATTGAGGGGTAATTTGAGGACAAGTCATAGTTGAAGCGGTGCTGCTCCTTTTGGGTGATGTCTCCACTGTGAGAAAGGTAAAAGAGGGAAAGTTTAATAATATGAATATCCCGTTCCCCTTCATTATTTGCTTTCTTGATATACCAGTATATTGAAATGAGAAGACCTAATGACATAATAACAGAACGACATAGAGAACCAGATGTGTACTTCAAAACTGTGAGTTTACCTCTGATATTGCCAATTTATGTGAACCTTAAGGTCCATGTTCTTGCCCATACAGGTGTTTAGACTGACTGATTATTTCAATATATTCCTTGACCCTCAATTTATGTATCAGTATTTATTGAGTGTAAAAGGTTTTTTATAAGAATCACTTTTGGGACTCTTTTATAGAATAATATATTAAAAGTTAAGTTTAAGATCAGAACTGTTTTCTTTTGCAGCGATAATAGGTATATAGGGGACCCCAGTATGTAAATAGCTATATAGGCACCCAATATTGAGGTAGATGTATAGGGCCCAAAGGTAGGTATATAGGGCCGCCCAATATGTAGGTAGGTATATAGGGGCCCCCAGAAGACAAGTAGCTATATAGGGATTCCACTGTAGGTAGGTAGCTATATAAAGGCCCCCAGTAGGTAAGTAGCTAGAACATAATAACATAGCTACCTACGTACTGATAGACACCAATAAAACTATCTAACTAATGGGGGACCAATATAGCTGTAATTAAGGCCCATCTGGTAGGTAACTATTTAGCGGCCCTCCAGTAGGTAGTTAGTGATATATTCACCCCATTGTAAATAATAAAATAATAACACTGACCTCTCAACACTTCTACAGGGTGTCTGCATTCTCTAGGCTCCAATACAGGTGTTTTAGGCTTGGGGCCTAGTACAGGAAGCATTGAGGTGGCACGATGATGTCACCTCATCGTGCCATCTGCACAGCGACATATGGGAGGGGCAGGGAGCACATACAATTGAGATAGCTTATATGGTTTACAATTCTGTAAAACAAGGGGGTAGTAGCTGGCGGCAGCAGTAAGATCATGATAATTATACATGTAAATCATGCATTTATCCTGATTAACTTCATTGCAATCCATTACTCTATTATTTATTTATATATTTTTCATTTATTTTGTTTAAATTTTGTATAAATTACGAATTGTGTGTAATATTTGAATAATATACTCATTAGGCTGCTATCACCTAATATTTTATCATTTTAATGTTTTTTATGGATATTGTATATAATACATTATAGTAAAGATTAATGATTTTATTATTCTGTGACTAATCGTTATATTGTAGTTATGTAATTGCATGGATTTATAGAGGCTCATTTTATGAGAATTTATTTGTCTGATATGTCTATCTATATACAGCAGGTGAAATCAGTATTGAGCACATCACCAATATTCTAAGTAAACATATTTCTAAAGTGGTTTATTGGCATGAAATTCTCACCAGATGTCAGATTCAACCTATACAATTCACACAGTTTAACAAAAGAAAAAAGAAAACCATAGATGTCCATAAATTAAAGGGGTTGTCTCACGACATCCATTCATCATTCCTCAGTCCTGTTGTCTCAGTTTTATTTTTGAATTCAGGGGCATGTTTATTGGCTTTACTGGCTACAGCTATATAGCTATAGCTATAGCGACCAGCGTTGGCAGCCTATCAGGAGAGATCAAAAAGGTCTGTAGCTATAGCGACCTGAGGAGCTGATGCAGCCCATACATCAGGAGATATTTAGGAATAGGTAGAACACCGTTAATGGACACATATTGCAAAGGGACTTGCTTTTGAAAGATCTTTAATGTAAAAAGCAATCCTTGTAGTGAGACAACCTCTTTAAGTTATGTGTAATAATGAGAAGTGACACAGGGAAAAAGTATTGAACACACTAATTGAGATTTAGTTAATACTTGGTACAAAAGCTTTTGTTGGTGATGATAGCTTCAAGACGCCTCATGTATGGAGAAACTATTTGCATGCATTGCTCAGGTGGATTTTATCCCATTCTTCCACGCAAACACCCTTTAAATCCTGAATGTTCTGTGGGCTCATTCTATGAGCTCTGAGCTTTAGTTCCTTCAATAGTTTTTCTATTGGATTCAGGTCAGGAGATCGGCTGGGCAATTCTAGAATCTTTGTTTTCTTTCTCTGAAACCAATTGAGAGTTTCCTGGGCTGTGTGTTTGGGATCATTGTCTTGCTGAAATTTCCACCCTTGTTTGATCTTCATGTTCTTGGGAGATGGCAGCACAATTTTATCAAGAACGTCTTGGTACATTTGTCCATTCATCCTTCCCTCAGTGCCGTATCCTGAAAAACAGGCGCACATTAGGATGTTACATAGAGTTCAATTTTGGTCTCATCTGACCAGACTATTTTCTCCCTGTATTTCACAGGGTTGTCTAATGTTGTTAAGCAAACTGTAAACGCGCTTGAATGTGCTTTTTGTTCAGCAATGGAGTCTTGCATGGTAAGCATGCATACAAGTCATGGAGGTTGAGTGCATGACTTTTCTTTGAAACAATTGTACCTGCTGATTCTAGGTATTTATGTAGCTCTCCTAGGCTCTTGGATAACTCTTCTGATACTTCTTTTCACTGCACTGTCTGAAATTTTGTTGGGAACAACTGGTTGTGGCCAGATTATGGTGAAATTATGTTCTTCCACTTCGGGATTATGGCTCCAACAGTGCTCACTGGAATCTTCAGTATTTAAGAAATTCTTCTGTAACCAATGCTATCAGTATGTTTTGCAACAGTAAGGTTGTGAAGTTCTTGAGACGGCTAGTTTTAACCATCATGAAATGTTTTTTGTGTGGCACCTTGGTAATGAGATACCTTTTTATAGGACATCAGTTGAACCAGCTGATATTTTTCACTAATTAGCAGGATTGTTTTCTCATTATCCTGATTTTCCATGGGTTTTTGCACCTCTCTTTCGTCATGTGTTCAATACTTTTTACCTGTGTCATTTCTCATTGTTACAAATAACTTAATTTATGGACATCTATGATTTAATTTTTTTGCCTTTGAGGATTGGATGGGTTGCTACCAACATCTGGTGAGAATTTCATGTCAATAGCACTTCTAGAAATATATTTACGGTGAAAATTGGTGACATGTTCAATACTTATTTCACCCACAAATATATATTGTATGTTTTAATGGGTGTAAGCAGAGCCATACCTAGGGGCGGGCAAAGTGGGGAAGTCGCCCCACCAAGCCGTTTTAAAATACGTGTGCAGAGTTAGAAACTGCACACTACCTGTGGATCTGCTTCTCAGGGAGAAAGCAGGGACAGTTCAATGAACGCTGTTTATACACATCAGCGGGGCCGAGGGTGTGATGCAGCAGTGTCATCATGCCCCCTGCGACGCTGAGCCTCTGAGGCCAGAAGCCTAGGTAGATTTCAGGAGCAGTGTTTCGGCTTAATCGACGATGATGGCGTCATCTGTTATTCCAACACCCCCCTGGGGAAAAGTGGGGAACAGGGGGAGGTGAGACTTTTTTTTAACCCACTCCTGCCTATATCTACCTCAAGGGCTACAAAACTTACAGGGGGTAGACAAAATCAGGGGGCTACATTTTTTCAGGGTAAAACACCTACAAGGGGGGTTTTATTTACTTTTTGGGGCAATATCTGCCCAAGGGGGCACATCTCCCTTTACGGGGGCTTTATCACCCACGGGGAGGCTATATACACCTACAGGAGGGCTATATTTGCTTACAGGGAGGCTATTTATACCTATCTACAGGGGGATTTATCTACTTATTTGGTGGGGGGGCTAAATCTACTTACCTATAGGGGGTTATTTACCACAGGGGGGTATAACGCCTAAGGGGGGGTTTTATCTACCCACCTACAGGAGGATTTTAAAAATATAAATATATTAATTTATTATATAAAATAAACCTACATGTCGGGCTGGGGGTCTGGGCCACGGGGATTGATCGGGGGGCCCCCCCTACTGTACATTAAAAAATTTTCCGGCCCCCGGACATTTAAAACGCCCCATTTTTTCCCCATAAAAAGTTGAAAAACAGAACTCTTGGTTTGGGGAAAAAGCAATGGAGTCCGAAAAAAATTACTGTTATTGCAAAACATTATATTAACATAAAAGGGTAAGTAGCTCCAATATATTTACAAAAATAAAATAATAAAACAAATAAATTTTTCCCCTTTAAAAATTTTACCCAAAAAAACAATTTCCCCCAATAAATATCCCCCCCAAAAAAAAAATTTTCCCCCCCCCAAAAATATTTTAAATAAATTTTTTAAAAAATACAAATTAAAAATAAATATTAACTAAATATTCCCCCAAAAAAACAATTTCCCCCCCCCAAAAAATAAAAAAAACCCCCCCAAAAACAATAATTTTCCACCCCAACAATTCCCCTCCACCCACATACAATAACCCCCCCCACCCGCATACAATATCCCCCTCCACCCGCAACAATATCCCCCTCCACACCGCATACAATATCCCCCTCCACCCACATACAATATCCCCCTCCACCCAAATACAAAATCCATCCCCCTCCACCCACATACATTTATCCCCCTCCACCCACTATACAATATCTCACCCCTCCACCCACATACAATATCCCCCCTCCACCCACATACATATATCCCCTCCCCCCACATACAATATCTCCCTCCACACCCACATACAATATCGCCCCCATCGTTTCCCTTGGTCCACCATCCTATCCAATATAGAAGTAAAATAACCCCTCAAATCAGGAACCTCCACCGAGACGTCCCTATCTGATGAGTCGATCTCTCTCCTTGGGTCCGTTCTTTTTCCCTTCTCTTCTGCATCCGTTCCACACCCCCGCCATGATGACTTTGTCCCGGCCACAGCACACCCTGCAGTAATTAAACACAAAAAATCTTAGAATCCCTCAATTTCAGCATCTCTTTACCCATCATTCACCTTGTACAAACTTCCAGGGTGAAGAGCGGGTACAAGCCATAACTTAGAGGCCTATATCCTAAGGGGTTGGAAGGTGGGAGAGGACTAACCCTCTTGAGAAATGCTACAACTATGGGCAGCTGCCCTCTCAATTATATTACCCAATAGGTAGCAAAGACCCTAGGTATAGGGCAAATCAGGCAAGGCCCCCCAGTCAGTAGTAGTGGTTTCTCCCAGTTAGGTAAGCTGTAGTAGTTTAGATGGTCACCTTTATATAGGCTGCAAGCAGTTAGGACCCCCTTTAGTAGTATAACAGGCAGTTAGGGGCTTCCATGAAAGTAGTATACATGCGAATAAAAAGGAATGCTCCCCTTTAGTAGTAATACAGGTATTAGGGGTCTGCACATTAGGTCAGTTTGCAGCAGTTCGGGGCCTCCTTCAGGTAGTATACAGGTAGTTAGGGGCCTCCTTTAGGCTAGTGTGCAGGAAGTCATGGCCCCCCCTTTAGCTCACTGTGTAGTAGTCAGGGCCCCTTAAGTATTTAGGTAGCCCAGGACCTCCCTTTGTAGTTTCAGGAGTGAACAAAAATGTAGAGTCGGGGCCCCTTTAGTATTTAGGTAGCCAGGGCCCCCCTTTGTAGTCAGGGCCCCCTGTAGTAGTCCGGGGCGTCCCTTGTAGTCAAGGCTCCCTTTACAGGTAGCCAGGGCCCCCCTTGTGGTAGTCAGGGCCCCCTGAAAGGTAGTCAGGGTCCCCCTTAAGTAGCCAGGGCCCCTCTGAAGTAGCCAGGCCCCTCTGAACTACGCCAGGGACCCCCTGTAGGGTAGCCATGGACCCTTGTAGTAGACAGAAAACCCACGGAGTCAGAGCCCAAATTGTAGCCAGGACCCCCCTGTATTCAGAGCTTCCCTTGTATTCAGGAGGGCCCCCTTGTAGGCCAGAGCTTCCTTTTACCAGGGGCCCCCCTTGAGTCAGAGGAGCTCCCTGTAGCCAGGGCCCCCCTTAGTCAGAGCTCCCTTGTAGCCGGTGCCCCGCCCGTTGGGTATCCAGACTCTCCTTGTAGCCAGAGCCCCCTTGTAGTCAGAGCGCCCCTGCCTGGAATCAGAGCCCCCCCGCTGGAGTCAGAGCCCACCCTAGAAGCCATGACACCCCCTGAAGTCAGAGCCCCCCTCCTTGTAGTCAGGGCCACCTCTCCTGCGTAGCAAAGGCCGTACGGTAGCAGCCACCCTCCCTTATCCCCGGTGTTGCAGCCCACGTCCGCGTCCGAAGAATGCGTCGCAACCACAAACCTTAGCTTGAAGATGGTATATCCTGAAGTTGAAGAGCGGACGCCCCTCGCTGACTCTACGTGCCAGAAAAGCCTCGTCCCAAAATACCCTGTAGTCCAAAGAAGAAATATGAAAAGTACCGCCTCCCCTGGTAGTCAGAAAAGCCCCCCTTGGTTAGCCCAGAGCCACACTCCTTGTAGTCCAGAACTCCGTCTAATTCCTTGTACGCCAGAGAGCACTCACTTCACCCCCCGAGTGTAGCCCAGAGCCTCCTCCTCCAGATGTACACAGCCAGAGCCCCCTCCTGTAGCCCAGAGACCCCCCCCTGTATTCAGACAATAACCAGCCTTCGTTTATTCAAAAATGTAGCCAGAGCCCTGCCACCTGAAGACATCAGCCCCCTTGTAGCCAGAGTCCCTGCACCATTTTAGAGAGCCCTATCAGTCAGCCCCCCTTGATACGCCAGGACCTGCTCCACCCCTGTAGTCAGAGCCCCCCTAGTAGCCAGACGCCCCCCCTTGTAGCCAGGACCCACCCTGTAGTCCAGAGCCCCCCCTGTATCCCAGCCAGCCCCCCTTTACGTAGCCAGGCCACCCTGCTATTCAGTCGCTCCTGCCCTAGTAGGTAGTAATTCAGAAAAAAAAAAAAAACATAGAGAAACCACTTGCACTGTTACGTCTCCCACCTGGCTCACAGCGAGCTTGGACCATATTATCCCGCCCGCCAAATCCCTAAGGCTTGACAACTCCCGAATGTCTGCCGCTGGTGCAGCCAAATTAGACGGTGAACCCTGGTGGTAATTAATAAACCTACCCGCTGGCTTCCTACAGCGGCCCCGCAAAGGCGTACACGCCTAGACAGGCTGAAGTGTACAGTCGAAACCTATTGTATTGCGCGTACGCCCTGACGTATCACCAAATAAGGGGCCTTTGCGCCGATCCTGTCTAGGACTGAAGGCCTAATGCGATTCAGTGCTGGAGGTATACCTGGCACGGGGAGATCAGCCGAGTCGCAGTAACGCTAGTGCGCGCTGCGACTAGTCCGCAGACTACCCTCCCCTGAAGCTTAAAGGGACGCAGCTTTCCGAGAAGAAAAAGGATTTTTGTTAAAAATCAATATCACTCCGCGCATGACAGAGTCAGGGCATATCAATAGTCCATCCTCATGCACTAATCCGGTGCCGGATCTCTAATGCTGGTGAAGAAGGCGCATGAAACTTCTTTTCAATGGGCAAGGCAGGACGCCCGGGTGAATCCCCACTTTAGAGCGGCCAACAGCGTGACCTGATTTTGCGCTGGTATCACTGTGCTACGTAGGCTACATTAACGGGCCCACGGGGAACGACGGCTATTGCCAGTTCCAGGTGGAACCCCTCAGGACGGCTCGGCGGGGCGGTCCCACCGGGGGATAATTTTCCCCCGGTCCCCCGCCGGCCACGTCCGAGCCTAGCAGTTGTTGTATAGAAATATTTTTAATATGTCTAATTTAGCAAGTAATATAATAGAGTACAAGTCAAATTAAATTCTCTTGTGGGTTTTAACAAAGTCGTATTCTCAGCCATCACATTTGAAAACTGTACTTAACAGAGAAATGCGGACTTATTAACTAAGCAACATTACGCCTGCTGTAAACTGCCCCATGCCCGATCATTGAGCGCTGTATTAGGACTGGCAAAGAGAATGCAATGATAGTACCTATAGCCTCAGAAAGGAACTATAGTACCTAAAGAAACTCAGTTGCGAGACTCCTGCAAACTTAGGGTACTCTACGTGAGCTGGGACAAATATAAAAGACTTGAGACCTTTACGTTGCTGCCTTCAAAACGTCTTCGCTATACGCTTAATTATTCTCTCATTCAAAATGCCCAAGTAAACACTTATTTCATTACAATCAAATATAATTATATACTTAATCTCTGGTGGAAAAGTCTGCTAATACTTAAATAAAGAAGTATTCTTTCTGAACATAATTCTTATCTGTCATTGTGTCAATCCTACCCTTTCTTGTGACGACAATTTTCTATCATGACACTTTAACACTGCACTATCCTCCCGAAGTCAACTTATTTTTTTCACTGGTGAACACGTTCGGACCATGGATTCTACCATCAACACTCGAATGACGAGGGAAAATTGGGGCGACATGAAGTCTTGGGAATTACTATTAGCAGTAAGACAAGCTATAGTCATTGACCACTCCTGTTATAGTCTTGTACTTGCAGCTGCTGTGTCATTCAATGAAGGACCTTGTGCTACACTGCGATGTGCCATTAATCGTACGTGTCTCATCTATTGCTAAAACCACTAAAAAGGAATTGTATTGTACTTGTGAATCCATCATCTAGGTTATGGAGTTTATTCATTTGACAATGACCGTCCCCATATGTTCAAATATTAGGCAGTATTTGCGTTGCTTTAAATGTAAAAACTCCATTCCCTAAAGTGAAAGGCACATTCCATATAGAGTGCCTTACTTTGTAACTTATCCCTATGGGCAAATTAATCATAGAGTCAGCGTGAGCATTAAGAGCTTTGCAATTCCAACACCATTTATTAACTGCGTGTGTTTTGCGAGAGTCAGCGTGCGATGATTGCTACAAGCCAAGTCGAACCGCTACCACTCCAAGCATGGTATTCCTGTCACCAGATGAATGACAGAGACACAATAGCCATCTGCAATCGTATGCGACTGATCCTACTCAGTTTCGCTATCTATATAACTGGCAGAACTCATCTGATGAATTATTAACAATTTCTAAGAAATGTAGTCTCACATGACCTTGTATACTTTCAAGGCAGAAGTACACGCAGCGAATTGAGCAGCCCTGATATGGATGCAAGGCAGAGTGTGGGTACGCTTCTGTCCGCATACCTGTAATACACAGCTTTACACTATCGTGTTTTCGCATAATACCAGACCACTTCCTACGGTAATTATGTCACGTGGAAGGAACACGAACGCAATCATTAAGAAGGACACGTCACGCAACGAAGACTCATGTACAGCTGACTTTGGGCGGTAAAAATAGACAATGTTGGAGTACAAAAGGTCAGTCAGACACCACACTGGATCCTCGCATTAATATGACTAACATAAGGAAATTTCTTTAGACTGATGCTTTATAAAAAGCTCATATTAATTGTATTCAGAAGCATATATATGAAACTGACCCAACATTTAGTGTAACTCGCAGATAAAGCAAACTGTGGTGAATTAACATTAGTATGCACTATTCTAACCGCGAACTAAATGACTGGAAGACTTGACGCCACGTGATGTTGACTAGATATAAAACATACAAGCTCCAGAACTTCAATGGTGCACACATACAAATGACATACTGCCACAATGGAGTCAGAGACTATAACCACCTCGACACCTAGAACCACAGGGCCAAAAATAAACAACCAGTTTGCAATGGGATACATGCCATTCAGATCCATGTTCCCTAAAACAACAGTTTCTGTGATACCTAAGGATAAGAATGGCATTCGCATTCGACATCAGAAGGACGGTCATCTTGAACACACCTCTCTGCTAAGAACAGTTTGCATAATCTACAGGCAGAATAACAAGCTTCAAATTCTTACACAGGCAATGCAAAGAATTAGACCCACTACGGTGAAATCGCACAAAGAGATGTCTATGCCTATACATGCTGGTATGAATGTCCGTTTAAATTTTAAATCCGTCAGCCAGCTTTTCATCGATATGGATGTATGTTTGGTCTCTGGCTCCAGTGAACACAGTATCCATGTCAAGAGCGCATTGCGTGCGACTATAAGATAGCACACAAGCTGGTGGACGTGCACATGCAGTTGGGATCTGTAGTGAATGGTTGTCGCAACATTCCCTTCATGTGAGCCTACACTACTCAGATTGGCACTTGCTATAACGGAAGATATTGAGTATGAAGCCCATCCTACGAAACCATTGTACTTGCAGATCACGTAACATCTTCCCATAACAGCCATATAGGGTCTAGCACCTTAGGCAGGTATGTGGATCTGTATTAACCAGAAAGACAGTGAGAATATGTCACAAACCACAAAATGTCCCAGGTCAGCGACTAGGTCCGTGCGGACCAACGGAACTACCATATTACAGCACACAGAGCTAAAACATGTCCCTATGCCTAGGCATAAAACCTTTTCCCCCCTCTAAATGTCCTAATATGCATATTCATTGGGAATATGAGCCACATCATTATACTATACATAGCAACTGCTCATCTCCTTTTGGGTCCATCTTACCCAAAAAACCCCCTCTTTCTTCTCTTATCACGTGCATCTAATATATCATATTCAATATAAAAAAGCTTTCAGGCGTAACATCATTCCGAACCCTCTCCTCCGCAACTCTCACCTCCCACTTTCTCCACACTAAAACATTCTTCTTTAATACAGGTCTCTTGTCTGATAACAACTTAGACCTCCAGCCTATATTACCGTGATTACATTACTTACCATATGAAATGTGCATGAAATGCCTGAGTGACATCATAGCTCTATTGTATTTGCATACATTGTATTGCAGGGAAGAGATAAAGATAGCAGTGTATAGTATAATGGAGCACGTATTCCCAATGAATATGCATATCAGACATAGAGGGGAAAAGGCTTATGGGAAGGGAAAAAGTTAGCAGCGTGCTGTAAAATGTAATACCTATTTCGCTTAGTCCGTTCTAGGTGAGCCGCGCAGACGCAATAATGTGAGAGAAGTTGGACGGAAGTCCATCACAGTTAGGGCAGAAATGTCCATTGGTACAGTACGCGGGCGCGGGCGGCATGGTAAGATAGGGCGCAAGCCCGCTATGAAGATGGTGAATTTGCCTGAGGAATGTTGATTATGAGAACGCAGCAGTAGCAGCAGCACATAGTATCAGTATGCATGCAGGAGAGTAAAAGGGGGAATGGGTATTGTTGAATCTCTGGTGGCCAATTGGTGAGCACCTGAATAGGGTTTGTACCTAAGATGATATAAAAGGAAATTAGCCAGATCACATGGGACCGGGCCTCTATCCCCTGATGAAGCCAGTTAGCTGGTGAAACATGTTGAGGAGGTCAAGCATGACATTTTAATTTGTGATTTCCCACCTCTCTCTACTGTGTTACCCACTGCAGAGGGTCTCACAAGGAAACCTTATATATTTTATGTCCATCAGATAAGGGATGACTGCCCAAGTAAGATGTTTTGGATCCCTTATTGGAGTTAGCAAATCACTGTATATATAGAGTTCCCCTGTTAATAGGTGGTGTTCCACCAGACTTGATAATAGAAAAGGAGTTATTCCTTCACAATTAGAAAGGGATAAATTGAGAGGTTAGAAATCAAGTTTTTAAATAGTGTTTATTGAGGTTAAGTGTTATACATAATAAAAGTTTTAGTGCTTTATATATTGAGAACTGATAGAGTTTAAGTTTGCCTATGGCAAACTAGTAAATATAGTTTTGGAGTAGTAAACACATAACAGAAGCAATTGCAAGTTTAACATTAAGAAAGGCCTCTAGTAGACGTACAGGTCTTTGGGGATGTAACCAGTTTAGTGAGGGCCAGAATGGAGCACAGAGTCTAAGAAAGAGGGTTCCCAGGTAGCGGTCCCCTAAATGGCCATCAGTTGACTGTCAGCTGCAGCAGGTTTGACAAAACTTATACCAAATAAGCCAAGAAACATGGAGTAAAGCAGAACTGGAGCTTGAAAACCAGAAACAAAGATGATAAAAGAAAGCTTTAGCATAGAAATCAGAGATTGGCTTAAAACATGGTCCACTTAATCCAAAGAAGTCCTAAAGGGAAACCTAACCTTACGTACATACAAATAGGCTGGATACTCTATCCAGCATGCAGGAAAATTGGATGACACTCATCACCCACAGGTAACAGTCAGCTTTCCATGATAGGAAACTGGGTGCCACATATGGAGGATGGGCTGTCACCCAGATTTCCTGGATGCAGGATAGATAGGTCCCCAAGTAGATAAGTAGGCATGCATATAGGCACTTTCAATAGCTAGGAAGGTAAGTAGGGACCCATAATAGATAGGTAAATAGGTCCTTTCAGTAGGTGGATACATAGGTCCCCCAGTAGGTAGGTAGGTAGGTATATAGGTACCCCCGTATGTGAATAAGTACAGTGGGGAAAAACGTATTTAGTCAGCCACCAATTAAAAAGATGAAAGGCCTGTAATTGACATCATAGGTAGACCTCAACTATGAGAGACAAAAAAATCCAGAAAATAACATTGTCTGATTTGGAAAGAACTTATTTGCAAATTATGGTGGAAAATAAGTATTTGGTCACCTACAAACAAGCAAGATTTCTGGCTTTCACAGACCTGTAACTTCTTCTTTAAGAGGCTCCTCTGTCCTCCACTCATTACCTGTAATAATGGCACCTGTTTGAACTTGTTATCAGTATAAAAGACACCTGTCCACAACCTCAAACAGTCACACTCCAAACTCCACTGTGGTGAAGCCCAAAGAGCTGCCGAAGGACACCAGAAACAAAATCGTAGCTCTGCACCAGGCTGGGAAGACTGAATCTGCAATAGGCAAGCAGCTTGGTGTGAAGAAATCAACTGTGGGAGCAATAATTAGAAAATGGAAGACATACAAGACCACTGATAATCTCCCTCGATCTGGGGCTCCATGCAGTATCTCATTCCGTGGGGTTAAAATAATCACAAGAGCAGTTATCAAAAATCACAGAATCACAAGTGGGGACCTAGTAACTGACCTGCAGAGAGCTGGGACCAACGTAACAAAGGCTACCATCAGTAACACACTACGCCTCCAGGGAATCAGATCCTGCAGTGCCAGATATGTCCACCTGCTTAAGCCAGTACATGTCTGGTGGCTGACTTAAGTTTGCTAGAGAGCATTTGGATGATCCAGAGGAGTATTGGGAGAATGTCATATGGTCAGATGAAACCAAAGTAGAACTGTTTGGTAGAAGCACAACTCATCGTGTTTGGAGAAGAGAGAATGCTGAGTTGCATCCAAAGAACACCATACCTACTGTGAAGCATGGGGGTGGCAACATCATGCTTTGGGACTGTTTCTCTGCAAAGGGACCAAGATGACTGATCGGTGTACATGAAAGAATGAATGGGACCATGTATCGTGAGATTCTGAGTGCAAACCTCCTTCCATCAGCAAGGGCATTGAAGATGAAATGTGGGTGGGTCTTTCAGCATGGCAATGATCCCAAGCACACTGCCAGGACAACGATGGAGTGGCTTTGTAAGAAGCTTTTCAAGGTCCTGGAGTGGCCTAGCCAGTCTCCAGATCTCAACCCCATGGAAAACCTTTGGAGGGAGTTTAAAGCCCGTGTTGCCCATCGACAGCCCCAAAACATCACTGCTCTAGAGGAGATCTGCATGGAGGAATGGGTCAAAATACCCGCAACAGTGTGTGCAAACCTTGTGAAGACTTACAGAAAATGTTTGACCTCTGTTATTGCCAACAAAGGATATATAACAAAGTATTGAGATGAACTTTTGTTATTGACCAAATACTTATTTTCCACTATAATCTGCAAATAAATTCTTTCCAAATCAGACAATGTGATTTTCGGAATTTGTTATTTCATTTTGTCACTCATAGTTGAGGTCTACCTATGATGTCAATTACAGGCCTCTCTTTTTAAGTGGGAGAACTTGCATAATTGGTGGCTGACTAAATACTTTTTCCCCACCGTATATAGGGCCCCCATTAGGTTGGTAGGTATATTCGTCCTCCTAGTAGGTTGGCAGGTCTACAGGTCCCCAAGTACATAGATAGGCAACCCACTATATAGGTAAGAATGTAGGACCCCCAGTAGTGTGGTAGGTATAGATCCCCCCAGTATGTAGGTAGGCATAGGTCCCCTCCAGTGTTGTAGGTAGGTGGAAATAGGGCTCCCCAGTCTATAGGTAGGCATAGGTCCCCCTAGTATATAGGTAGGCATAGGTGCCCCATTATATAGGTAGGCATAGGTCCCACAGTCTATAGGTAGGCAAAGGTCTCCCAATATATAGGAAGACATAGGTCCCACAGTATATAGGTAGGCATAGGACCCACCAGTATATAGGTAGGCATAGGACCCACCAGTATATAGGTAGGCATAGGTACCCCAGTATATAAGTAGGCATAGGTCCCTAAGTACTGTATATAGGTAGACATAAATCCCCCAGTAGATTAGTGTATATTGGCCCCAATTAAAAAGAAAAGAAAAATAATACTCACCTCTCTTTGTTCTCCTGATGAACAACTTCATCCTCCTGTATCACACAAGCGATGTGACATAGCTATGCAACCTGCGTGGTTACGATGATCCCGGCACAAGTGGCGTGAGGTCATTATATCATGCCACCTGTGTCGGAGTACTCCGTGGGTCGAGGCAGGGAGCTTCGGTTCCCTGCTGCGTGCTTGCTTTCAATTGTATGGTCTCTGACAAGAAAAGAAAACACAAAGGGTGGGTGGAAGGGAAAAGAAAAGAGAAGGTGCTTCCTTGTGTAGTAGTAATCAGGTGATTCGTAGAGAAACAATAGATAGAGGACTCTCAGCTTCTATAGTTGCACTGAACACTGGTGCAACTCAGATATAAAGCTTGAATAATAACCAGTCCTATGTAGCCACCTCTTACTCCGAATCACCGTGTCATGGAGGAAACAATAGAAAATGCCCAAAAAAGAGTTGTTTTTTTTTATTGAGGTTGAATATAGGGACGTAAATCCATTTTGGTGAAGAGGGATACGTGGTTGGAAAAAAATATTTATATGAGCTTTATTGTTGAGCTAGTGTAAAATAAGGCTCAAATTATTATCTTTTAAGTTCAATTTAATGCAGTATTAATGTTTCCAATAAAAATAATGTCAAAAAATACACACTGTTCATAGCACAACACCGTTACACCAACTCAACTACAATACACAAAATATAAAAGGCAAGGACTGGACTATGCGTTTCATGTGGTTCGACCACACTTCTTCAGGTCTCTGGAGAATCATTAAATTAAATTACAATTGTAAGATAATAATTTTAACCTCATTTAATCTCAACAATAGAGCGCATATACATAGTCTTTGCAACTATGTATTCTTCTGCGCCAAAATATATTTTCTTATCTATATTCAATCTCAATCAAAAAATCCTCTATGTGTATACAGTTGAAAGGACCGCAGGCGCTTCGGACCCACTGCAGCAGTCCGAAAGCTAGTGACACACACCGGCAATCTGCATTCTGAGCACATTGCAGGTTCGGGGCTCTAGAAATTTTATCCGGGGCATCAACTCTCCCGGGGGACTGGTAGGTCTCCCATATTTGTGAGAGTCTCCCGCACACTCCAGGAGAATTGGTAAGTATGGCTTAAAAATACATGCACATGCTGTAAATGAAAAATATTTTACACCTAACATTTCAACAAGGATATCCAAATAATGTAGCTCTAGTATACTACGCACTCTGGCAAGGAATGTAAGAACTTGTTGGCTTTATACAGCAGGTCCTGATTTGCCATAAATCACAGTTATAAGGAAACAGAGTTCAGAGCCAGGCAGCTGTTGCTTTGTAGGCACCAGTAGGAAACAACTCCCTGAGGGCACTGACAGAATCCCTGCTTGCTGTGATCCCCATTAACATCATACCGCTGCTGACTCACTGAGCCCACCATCTTCGCTGTTGCGATCTTTTGCCACCTGGCTGTCTTTTCCCAGAACAGGAAAGTGCTTGCTCTGACTTCCATCTAGGCCTGAGGACTCTTTGCTGCTCATTTACCTCTCACAGTGACAACCACTGTTGTCACACTTCTGCCTGGCTGTGAAACCCACCTTGGCGGTGTTATTTGCTGCATCCTAGCCGTGAAGGTCAGCCAGTAATCTTGCTGTTCTAGCTCTGATATCCTTTATGTAACTGCTCGATTTTAAGGAGCAGCCCAAGGTTGCCCCGGCATCCACACTGGCCTGTGATCTGTTTCCGAATGCTTAGCTGCCTCTATGCTTGTGAGGGACACGCTGCTGTGACCTACCATCTGCTGCTACCCAGACCTGATATCTGGGCAGCATATGAAGGAGACTTTTGCCACAAATGTCTGAGGCATGCCTCTCACTGCTATAATTATCTCAGGGTGTGGTGCAGCCTAGTTCCCAATTGCTGCCAGGTTCCACTTTATGTGCAGCCCTACCTTTAAAGGAGCTTACACCGGGAAGGACATAGTGGCCTTCTGAGAGTAGAAGGTGAAGCCTACTTGCCAACTCTCTCAAATGGAGGTCTTCTCCAGCCACCCTGGAATGGTTGTGGTAACCTCCTGCAGCTGAAGGGCTGCAAAAGGTTCTCAGTATTAGAAGCGGCATGAGGGCAGTGTCATGAGTTGCCATCATGAAGGGCTTCTTAAAGAAAAACTAACAGGTCTGTGAGAGCGAGAATTCTTGCTGGTTGGTCGGTGATCAATTACTTATTTTATGCAATAAAATGCAAATTAATTATTTTAAAATCATACAATGTGATTTTCTGGATTTTGTTTTTAGATTCTGTCTCTCACAGTTAAAGTATACCTATGATAAAAATTACAGACCTCTCTGTTCTTTGAAGGTGGGAAAACTTGCAAAATCGCCAGTGTGTCAAATACTTTTATTACTCACTACAGGTCTACTGCCTTTTTCCTAAGATTTCGTACTCTGGATTACGGATAATTGCCTTCTGAAGCTCTTGACAGACATGGTTAGAAAATCCCAGAGGTGTCCCCCACAAAAGGTTACTTCCACTGGAGAATGACTACAAACTCTCTCAACCTGTGACCACCTCACATCCTGCGGAATATAATCAACCTAATGCACTGTGTCCGGAGATGGCCGCTACAGCGGTAGCCTGATCCTCTTCTCCAGGACTCACTGGTGTCACCTCTCCACCTGACCTTCAAGCTGCTGTGGTTGCGAAGGAAGTATCACATCTCCTTATGTCAATGCTGGATAAAAGACTTGATCTTTGCACACATCAATCAACTGCACTTTCTCAAATTATGATATTCATCCTGCAATCGGGAGAACTGGAAGCTAGAACATTGCAATGTGAATCTGACATATGTGTGGCAGCCCATTCAGTCTCTAATCAGGAATTAGTCATCCAGCAACTATAGGAGAAAATTGATGACTTGGAGAACTGCATTTATTATAATAATCTTTGGTTTGTGGGTTTTCCTCAGACCGTTAAAGGAGAGGACTTGTTAACATTCCTGGACTCGGACTCCACCACTGCTCTAGCTCTCTCCCTCATTACAAACTTTTCCATCAAAAAAAGAGCCCACTGTCTGGGGGGGAACCCTCTCACAAGATGACAATAAGGCGAGACTGACCTTTGCTGAATTTCTTCATTATTCAATAAAAGAGAATATTCTCAGGGTATATCGCCAACAGCAATGTAATTGTTTGAGGAGTTCAGATCTTTATCTTCCAGGATTTGTGACCACCAAATGAGAATATTCTACTGTCTGCAGAAATCCCATCAACTGCAACTAAAGATTCTAGCTCCAGTCTCTGACCAAGCTCAGGATGTCTCACAATGGTCAGACACTGACCTTCATAGATCCATCAGCAGCAAGAGCCCATTTTCTCCCACAGGACCCCAACTAATGCAAGAAAGAGCCTCCGCATAGAACATTGTAGGAGGAGGAGTTCATAGAAGACTGGATGCAACTGTAACAAACCTCTAGCTGTGAGAGGAGGACAGATCTGTGCTCTGGAGGTGTTCATATAGGACTGTCTAGATTGGATACAACTGTAACAAACCCACAGATTTAAGAAGACAGATCTGTACTGCTTTGAAGGTGTTCATTGAGGACTGTCTGTATTGGATACAACTGTAACAAACCTCCAGCTGTGAGAGGAGAAGAGATCAGTGCTCTGAGTTCATAGAAGACTTTCTAGACTGGATGCAGGGCTGTGCTATGTAAACAAACAGCTCTTACAAAATAAGACTGCACAGGGAGAGGAATGACACAGTGAAATGTAGACAGAGGGGAGGAGGGGAAGAGCAGGGCTGTGCTATCCCCTCCCACTGATCTCAAACAAACACACTGACTCTGGAGCGAGCACTAACAGTGAAGGATGGGGTGATGTCATCCCCCTTCAGTTAAGAAATACCCCGCTGGGAGGGGAAGAAACGCCCGTGGATTTGAGGAACTGAGAAAATGAAACTACAAGAAAACAGACAAACTGATGAAGTGATAAATCCACTTTAAGGCCACCTAAATAATAGAGTTGGAATTGGAGATTTCCATCCCACTTAAACTCCTCAAATTTAGAGCCTTTTTAGACACCCACTAGAGTAAATTTATTAATGATAATATCTGTTAATATCTGTTCTAGTGATAATGCCTCTCTCATGTGATGCACATCAAAGGCAGTGATGCACAGTCGTATCATGTCTTAGGTTATCCCCCGGCAGAAACAACATAGAGCCAGATAAAAAATGCTACATTCCGACCTTCTTGCGGCCAACCTCTCTTTCTTGAATAGCCTCATAAAACTTGAACACAAAAATAACTTTAACATTGTGGAATAACTACTTTCACTGTGAGGACAAAATTGTCAGTCTCTTAGCTAGACTAACCACACTATACAGATAGAAACAAAAGGCGATATGTATGAACGTTCGCTATATTTTTGAAACTCCCGCATGCCAATATGTGGTGCATTACGGAGCGCCCGCGGCACTTTGTAATGCGCCTGATTTCGGGGGGCATACGAGAAGCGGGGCGCACTAGGACCATATGAAGCTACATATTTATAGCTTCAGTACGGCAAATCCAGGCGTATTTCTGCTGGAACAGGTAAACCACTTTAAAAGTGTCGTTTTTGTGCTAGAATGCGCCCGATTTATGACCCGCAGTAGACCGAGTTGATAGATTCAGGCGCATTCTACACTATTATAATGCGCTTGAAAATTGGCGGTGAAGCGCCATAAATCATACATGTCGCCCATATTGTACTGGAAATTCATCCCGGCAACCAACAAATGAAAGACATCCAGAATGATAATATACCCAGACATATGTGAAACAACCATACTCTTTGTGTGTCACTTGGGGTTTACTGAGCTTAAAGAGCTTAAAGAGTATCTATCACCTCCAAACATAAATTGATAGTAGATGATTTCCCTCAGTATTACAGGGGAACAGGTTTTACTTTCACTTTGTAACTCAGGAGATCATTATCATTCTGTGAAAGAACCAACTGTGCAGGGGTAGCTGAGAGCATAGCTGATTGTATAGGGTGATCTGAGTCTCTCACTACATACAGTGCAGCAGGCACAGCACATTGAGGACATAGTGTGACAGAGTTTATCTTTTGCTCCAGCCTCCTCCTCCATAGAACCCAGGCATCTATATTACACTGCTGCTGGTGTGCACATGAAGTAGACTTACAAGCTCCCCCTTGTGCAGTGGACTCTTCCAGCTCAGAAACAGTTAGTTTGACACAACTGTCAACATAGTGATTAATCAAGCTGTCATGTGTCGACTTGTCCCGACGTCAGAGCTCTCTTAAAGGGCCAGCGCTTTATTTAAAAACTGAATTACAGGTGATAAGCTTTGATTTTCCTACTGAAGCATATTTGAGAAAGTGTTTGTATTTTAGTCTTCTGTTACTTCAAGAGGTTTCTCTGAAGGTGATAGGTCCTCTTTAAAAGCAACCTGTCAGGTGGTTTATGCAGCCCAGTGTAAGAGTAGGATGTGACAGAGGAAGAGAATTTAAGGTTCTGTGATATATAGGTTTATAGGATTTGATGCTGAATTTCTGAATAAAAAGCAGAGAAAATCTGTGAAAGTTAAACTGAAAGTACTGCTGGCCTCTCCCATATACATTGATTGACAGTTTGCACTCTACACACTAATACAGGGAAAACTGTAAATCACTGTATGTGGGTGGGGAAAGCAGGGCTATGTGGGTGGGAAAGCAGGGCTTCCACTTTCTCTTTAGGAGTCTGGTCAGGATTTATTCTACTCTTTACTCAGAAAGCCTGCTCCAAATCATATACAGTAACCCTACATATCACAGAGCTCAACTCCTCTATCTCTATCACATCCTGCTCTCAGATAGGGAAACATAAAGGACCAAACAGATTCCCTTTAATCAAGTCCCCAAAACTCGCTATGGAGGATAGGGACTCTCTCTCTGAATCATTCTGGAACAGGACGTCAGTCAGACTTTGTCCTCTATACACAACAATAAGGTCTCTGGCCCTGACGGGCTGACAATTGAATTTTACAAAATTCTTCAGCCCCTTCTTCTCACATTCATACTGAAATCCATATATCATAAACCCAATAATACAATAATGAGGTTTCATCTTATCACCCTATTTCCTTATTAAATATGATAACATTTTGATCTTAGTTGACAGACTCAGGGGCGTAGCTACAGAGGGTGCAGCGGTAGCAGTCGCTACCGGGCCCTGTAGCCTGGGGGGCCCAAACACTCTTCTGCTACATAAGGAGACACCAGTATTGTAAATGGCACATGGTAACTGGGGGGTCCATTTCACTTTTTGCACTAGGGCCCAAGAGCTTAAAGTTACGCCTCTGGACAGACTCCAACAATATCTTCCCAACTTGCTAACTCTCAGCTATGATTTGTTAAGGGCAGACATCTCATAAAAAAGTGGGAGGACAGCCATTGCAGCCACAATTACTGCACATCAAATTAAGTACCCCACTACCGTGCTCCTGCGTTTGGATGCAAAAATTTTATTTATCTCCATCTCCTGGCACTTCTTTAATATCTTTTTACATTTTCAAAACTTTTGGGACACATTTTTACAATTCTTATCTTTCCTTTAAACCTGGGCACAAACCACATTGACAGACAACTGACTCAATACCCCTACGATAAGCCTATATAGAAGAGCGAGGCAGGGATTCCCCATATTCCGTCTCCTGTTTAACCTGACGCTTGATCCTCTCCTGCCACACTTATACATATTGATTTTGTTCCTGAAAAATTTAGGCTGAATGCATTCACAGATGACCTGCTGCTCTTTAAATCATGACCACAGTCAATTCTTTAACCCTTATTACAGAAAATCAACTATAATACAAGATTAGTAGCTCACTGAAATCAATACAAAAATAGAACCAAAAAACAGAAATCCGAAATAAAATATTAATGATTTTCTTAATTTTACGATAAATGCTAATTACTATAATTCATAAAAAGCACCATCAAAAGAAAAGTGATACCCCCATATAGGTAACACTATAATCACATATCAATCATTTTCAATTAAATAACAAAAAATCCCAATTAACGCAATACATGTCAATTACAAATAGAGCATGATGTCCAAGATATTGAAATATATATTATCTTACAAAAGTAAGTACACCTTTTTGAAGATATTGTATTATATCTTTTCATGGGACAGCACTGAAGATATGACAATGTGATACAATGTAAAGTAGTCAGTATACAGCTTGTATAACAGTGTAAATTTGGTGTGCCCTCAAAATAACTCAACACACAGCCATCAATGTCTAAACTGCTAGCAACAAAAGTGAGTACACCCCTAAGTGAAAATGGACAAATTGTGCCCAATTTGCCATTTTTCCTTCACAATGTCGTGTGATTTGTTAGTGTAACAAGGTCTTAGGTCTGAATCGGAAGCAGGTGTGTTTGGTGTTATTGCTCTCAAACTCTCTTATATTGATCACTATAAATTCAACATGGCTCCTCATGGCAAGGAACTCTCTGAGGTTCTGAAAAAAAGAATTTTTACTCTACATAAAGATGGCCTAGGCTATAAGAAGATTGCCAACACCCTGAAACTGAGCTGCAGCACAGTGGCCAAAACCATACAGTGGTTTAACAAGACAGATTCCACTCAGAACAGGCCTCGTTATGGTCGGCCAAAGACATTGAGTGCACGTGCTCAGTGTCATATACAGAGATTGTCTTTTCAAAATAGACATAAGAGTGATGCCAGCATTGTTGCAGAAGTTAAAAGGGTGGGAAGTCAGCATTTTAGTGCTTATACCATATGTCACACACTGCATCAAATTGGTTTGCATGACTGTAGTCCCAGAATAAAACCTAAAGAAGATTCACAAGAAAGCCAGCAAACAGTTTGTTGAAGACAAGCAGACTAAAGACATGGATTACTGGAACCATGTCATTGGTTCTGATGAGACCAAGATGAACTTATTAGGTTTAGATGGTGTCAAGCGGATGTGGCAGCAATCAGGTGAGGAGATGGTGGTGGAAGTGTTATGGTTTGGGGCTGCATTAAGGCCAATATGTACTGTGAAATACTGTAGCAGAGCATGATTTCCTCCCTTTGGAAACTGAGCCACAGGGCAGTTTTCCAACATGATAATGACTCAAAACACACCTCCAAGACGACCACTGCCTTGCTGAAGAAAATAAGGGTAATGATGCTGGACTGCCCAAGCAAGTCTCCAGTCCTGAACCCTATCAGCATCTGTGGGGTATCCTCGAATGGAAGATGGAGGAGCGCAAGGTCTCATCCACCAGCTCCATGATGTCATGGAGGAGTGGAAAAGGCATCCACTCGCCACCTATAAAGCTCTAGTGAACTCCATGCCCAAGACAGTTAAGGCATTGCTGAAAATTAATGGACCACACAAAATATTAACACTTTGGGCACAATTTGCCCATTTTTACTTAGGGCTGTCACGAACACAGGTTGCAGAGCCACAGGGTCACCATAAGAGATGAACCACGACAGGGAGCAAAGACTACGGAGCACTCAGGTATTCACCAAAGCCCACTGCAAGGCAGATTGAACTTTGCTGTGGGATGCTCCCAAGTCGCTACTCCTGACATGACCACTCGCGGTGACAGGCGAGGTGCAACAAGGTAGAGAGGGAGCTGGCTGAGTTATAGTCAGATCACTGGCAGAGAGGTCGGGGCAGGCGAAAGACAGAATTTAACCAGGTGATACGCAGAAAAATCAGGGCAGATGTCAGGCAGAGAATAGTCAAAGTCTAAAAGCAAAGGATCAGCACCAGGGGGAAAAAAAACAAGGGAAAAAGCACAAAACCAGCAGAGCAAACTAATGAACTAGCAGGGAGTGCTGGGGGAAGTGACCTTGTACAGGGTCCAGGGACCGATAATTGGTGATCAGTTGTGCGCTGGCCCTTTAAATCTTAAAGATCCAGCACGTGCATGCCTCAGAGAACGGGTATGTGCATACCAGTCAGAAGCAGAGTACAGGAGTGAAGCAGGAGCCGGGAGATGTGGGTGCCAATTGGGACAGGGGGCACAGACATGAGCGCATTCATGGCTCAGAGCAGGAACCAATTCGCGCCTTGTGACAATATCAAAGTGCCTTCAGTGTTGTCCCATGCAAAGATATAGTACAATATTTACAACAACATAAAGGAGTGTACTCACTTTTGTGAGATGCTGTATATTTTCAGTCATGATTATTTCATTATTTATTATTGATTAATATTTACATTAAATTTATTCCTATTTATTATGGGATAGGGATTTTTTTCATCTGCACATTACAGTATCTCAGAAAAGTGAGTACACCCCTCACATTTTTGTAAATATTGTATTATATCTTTTCATGGGACAACACTGAAGATATGACACTTTTATACAATGTAAAATAGTCAGTGGGCAGCTTGTATAACAGTATAAATTAGGTGTGCCCTCAAAATAACTCAACATAGGGCCATCAATGTCTAAAACGCTGGCAGCAAAAGTGAATTCACCCCTAAGTGAAAATGGACAAATTGTGCCCAAAGTGTCAATATTTTGCATAGTCAGTATTATTTTCCACCACTGCCTTAACTCTCTTGAGCATGGAGTTCACTAGAGCTTCACAGGTTGCCACTGGAATCCTTTTCCACTCCTCCATAATGGAGCTGGTGAATGTTAGAGACTTTGCACATCTCCACCTTCTGTTTGAGGATGTCCTACATATGCTCAATAGGGTTTAGATCTGGAGACATGCTTGGCCAGTCCAGCACCTTTACCCTTATTTTCTGTAGCAAGAGAGTGCTTGTCTTGGAAGTGTGTTTGAAGTCATTATCATGTGGGAGTATTGCCCTCCAACCCAGTTGCAATGGGAGGGGATCAAGCCCTGCTTCAGCATGTCACAGTACATGTTGGCCTTCATGGTTTCTTTAATGAACTGTAGCTTCCTACAGCCTGCAGCACTCTTGCAGCCCCAAACCATGACACTCCCACCACCATGCTTGAGTGTAGGCAAGACACACTTGTCTTTGTACTTCTCTCCTGGTTGCCACCACACACGCTTGACAACATCTGAACCAAATAAGTAATCTTGTTCTCATTAGACACTGGACATGGTTCCAGTAATCCTTAGTGTGCTTGTCTTCAGAAAACTGTTTGTAGGCTTTCTTCTGCATCATCTTTAGAAAAGGCTTTATTACGGAATGACAGCCATGCATACCTATTTGGTGCAGTGTGCAGCATATGGTCTGAGCACTAACAGGCTAACCACACACCCTTTTAACCTCTGAAGCAATGCTGGCAGCACTCATACGTCTATTTTGAAAAGGTCATCAATTTTTTTTTCAGAGCATCAGAGAGTTCTTTGCCATGAGGTGCCATGTAAAACTTCCAGTGACCAGTATGAGAGAGTGTGAGAGTGATAACACCATATTTAACACACCTGCTCCCCATTCACATCTGAGACCTTGTAACACTAACAAGTAACATGACACCATGGAGGGAGAATGGCAAACTGGGAATTATTTGTCAATTTTCACTTAGGGGTGTACTCACTTTGTTGCCAGCAGTTTAGACATTGATAGATGTGTGCAGTGTCGGACTGGGGGGCTTGGGGCCCACCTTAAAGCTACTGCTCATGAAAATATTACATGTTAATTTTAAGGCCTTTCGGACATAAGTGTGTGCATGTTACCACATAGTACAGTGTGCAAACAGAACTGTACTGTGCAGTATGCTATACCAATTGAGTCAAATGTTTGTCTGTCTCACACATTTGTCACAGTATAACATATTGCAGCTAGTCACATGGCTAAGTGGCTCCATCCACATACACCCCCCACCAGCCCACATACAATATCCACTTCCCCCCACCAGCCCACATACAATATCCACCTCCAGGTTTTTCTTTGGTAACACATCTTACCACTTTCTAAAATAAACAACACTATGAACACAATCAAAAAAGTAAAAGGGAAACCCCCTAGTGAAAAGGTCAGAGACAGATGTGAACTCATTTTTACCATCAAGGACAAGTGTATGTGTCACGGTTCACGCCGCGGCCCCTGCTATGGACCGACAGTGTTCCCATGTCTCCTGTGTCCGGCCGCTGCGGCGACATTCCATGGTGTCCCTGGCTCTCTGCACGCACCTGTCCTGGCTCCTTCCACTCCTGAAGCCTCACCACCGGTGCTTCCTCCAGCTCCCTGGCATCCTGTGTACACACGTGCTCCCTCTAGGGGCACGCGTGCGTCACTGCACCACATTTAAAGAGTCAGAGTACCTTGGCCCTGCCCAGTGACCTGTAACATCTGGCTACATAAGGAACCTGCTTCCTTTAATCTCTGTCAGTTCATTGTTGTCTTCAGCGCAAGAGCTTGACCCCTTGGCTGCTGCATTGCTGCTGTTCTATACGTCTATCAGTTCCTGTTGGACATTTGCCGCTGCACCAGCCTGCCTACCTGCTGTACATCTGCCGCTGCACCTGCTGGCCTATACCTGCTACCTACCTGGACTGGGCAAACGTTCATAAGCTACACCTGGACTGAGCATCCGTTTATCAG
Source organism: Phyllomedusa bahiana (assembly GCA_025379985.1). Classification (NCBI taxonomy): domain Eukaryota; kingdom Metazoa; phylum Chordata; class Amphibia; order Anura; family Hylidae; genus Phyllomedusa; species Phyllomedusa bahiana. Next base: position 44,639 of record JAODAL010005301.1, read on the forward strand.
CCTCCAGTGTCCAGCCTTCCAGCCCTGCACTTCGGCTACCCACTGCGGGTATTACCATCTCTGCCCGCGGTTGGCCCTGTGAATCCCCTGTTCCAGGATGTTTCTGGCTTTGCGGCCAGAGATCGTTACAGTATGTTGACACTATACAAGTGCCAATATAACCTACAATAACACCATATACTTTAGAGACCACATACTGGTCAGATACCAGCTCAGGTTGCATCATCTGACAATGAGCACAGAACTGATCCAACTCAGAAGCAAAAAAATAACCCCTGAATCCAGGGACTCACATGAGATGAGTCGTTTTCTTCTCTGATGAGTCATTCTTTTTCATTTTTCTTCTCCATACTCCATGACGACTTCTCCCGGCAACAACTTGTCCTTGCAAAATCTACCACACAAACATCTTAGACTTCTCACTTTTCCGGCACTTCCCTACTAATTCCTACCTCTAGTATGGACGCCACCATTAAGCAAGTTGGTAGTAATGTTGCCCACCATTAAGTAGAATGGTATATAGATCCCCAGTAGATAGATATATAGGCCCACTGTAGGTAGATAGGTATATATTCCCCCTGTAGGTAGATATACATCTCCTGTAGACATACAGTGAAGGAAATAATTATTTGATCCCTTGATGATTTTGTAAGTTTGCCCACTGACAAAGACCTGAACAATTTATAATTTTAAGGGTAGGTAAATTTTAACATTGAGAGATAGAATATCCAAAATAAAATCCAGAAAATCACATTGTATAAATTTATTTGCATTTTTCTGAGAGAAATAAATATTTGATCAATAAGTATTTGGCCAATTATTAAGAATTCTGATTCCTACAGACCAGTTAGACGCTCCTAATCAACTCGTTACCTGCATTAAAGACAGCTGTCTTAAATAGTCACCTTTATAAAAGACTTGTCACGGGTGGTCCCGCAGCCGTGGGTCAGGCTGCGGGCACACCCGTGTCCCATCCGTCCCCCCTGCTCCGGGCGCAAGTGGCGCCGCGGTCCGCATGTCGGGCCGCGGGCGTACTCGCTTCCCCGAGGGCCAGGACTTACATGGCCACGCTCCTGTCTCCGTGCGGTTCTCTGCCGGCTGCCGTGTGCCCCCTATCGCGCGTGCACGGCAGCTCTTTGAAATTTAAAGGGCAAGCCCGCCAGTAATTGGATAATTGCTGGCCGCTGGTCCTATATAAGGTTACCGCCCCGGCACTTCCTCGCTGGATCTATTGTGCCCATAGCCTATAGAGAAAGCGTTGGAAGTGTGCTCTAGTGTCTTCGGTGTTCTGACCCTCTTGCTTTGCCACATGCCCTGACCCTCTTGCTACGTCTATTGACCACGAATCTCTGCCGCCTGCCCTGACCTTACCGCCTGTTCAGGACTTCGCCTACGCCTGACGATTCTGTACCACGCTCACCCTTGGAAGTGGAAGCGACCTGGTAGACTCCCGCCGCAGCAAGTCCATCCCGCTTTGCGGCGGGCTCTGGTGAAAACCGGGACCTACTTAGACTCCGCTCCCTGGCGCGGCACCTCCTGTCTCAGCAGCAGCCGCCACCTCCATCTTTGGTTCCATCTACGCTCCCCGTTCCGTTGGCTACGGTCGGCCCCAAACTTCGACTTCCTCTTCCATCTAAGTTTGACGGGGACCAGAAGCTTTGCAGGGGTTTCATCACCCAGTGCTCCATGCATGTCGAGCTGATGGCTGATCAGTTTACCACCGAAAGGGCAAAAGTGGCATTTGTGGTTAGCCTACTTTCCAGGAAGGTCCTGGCTTGGGCAACAGCCCTCTGGGATAGAAGTGACCCAGTGACTGCAGACCTACAGGCCTTCTTCCAGGAATTTCGTAGCATCTTCGAGGAACCAGCGCGCCAAGACGGCGCTCCTGAATCTTCGCCAGGGTGACTCCTCCGTGGGAAACTATGCCGTACAATTCCGTACTCTGGCCTCGGAGTTATCCTGGAATGACGCAGCCCTTTGCGCCACCTTTAAGAAGGGGTTATCCAGCAGGGTGAAGGATGCACTGGCCGCTAGAGACCTTCCGTCCTCTCTGAGCGAACTCATCCACCTGGCCACTCGCATAGATGTTCGCTCCGCCAAGAGACAAGAGGAGCTCCGCCAGGAACGAGACGTAGTACGTCCCCGTCGACTGGCCCCCACGGACGGGAAACGCTCGCACCTAGGTCCCGTAGGAGAGGCGTCCCTAGGTGCTAATTCTCCCGCTCCACGTTTGACTATGCCAGTACGAGTCATGACGGACGCTGGCCTCTCGTTTCAGACCCCTGCCTTCCTGGATTCTGGGTCTGCCGGGAACTTTATTCATGCCTCCCTGGTGTCTCGATATCGTCTGCCACTGGTCCAGCAGGAAAAACCCCTGGTGATTTCTTCAGCCAGTGGGGAACTTCTGAGCGACTCCATTCTGTACATCACCAGGCCGGTGTCCCTCCAGGTGGGGGCCCTGCACAAGGAGAAGATTGCCTTCCACGTGCTACCGAGGTCGGAAATCCACTTGGGGCTCCCATGGCTGCAACGTCATGCCCAAACGTTCGACTGGAAGACCGGCGATGTCTTGCGTTGGGGACCGGATTGCCAGAGTCACTGTCTGGTCGCACCCCGCCCGGTGCGTGCCATCCCTCCGCAGTCATCTCCCAAACCTCTGCCGGCCTGCCAGCGGAATACCAGTACTTTGCTGATGTGTTTTCAGAAAAGAAGGCTGAGACGCTGCCGTCCCATCGGCCCTATGACTGTCCTATTGACCTTCTCCCCGGGATCTTTCCTCCTCGTGGGAGGGTCTATCCATTGTCATTACCCGAGACTCAGGCCATGTCGGCCTACATAAAAGAAAATTTGCAGAAGGGCTTTATTCGCAAGTCCTCCTAACCAGCTGAAGCTGGTTTCTTCTTTGTGGAGAAAAAGGATGGTTCTCTTCGCCCCTGCATCGATTACTGAGGCCTTAATAAAATCACCGTGAAGAATCGCTATCCGTTACCTCTATTTTCGGAACTCTTCGACTGGCTCCGGGTGGGCAAGGTCTTTTCGAAACTGGACCTGCGAGGCGCCTATAACCTCGTCACAATCCGAGAAGGCGATGAGTGGAAGACGACTTTTAACACACATGACGGGCACTTTGAATATTTGGTGATGCCTTTTGGACTATGCAATGCCCCTGCCGTCTTTCAGGAACTCGTTAATGACATCTTTAGAGACCTCCTTTACTCGTTTGTCATCATCTACTTGGACGACATCCTGATTTTCTCTCCTGATTTTCTGACCCATCGGTTGCAGGTACGCCAGGTACTGAGTCGCCTCCTCAGCAACTGGCTATACACCAAGTTGGAGAAATGTCTTTTCCATCGGACGAGCCTTCCATTCCTGGGTTATATCGGTTCGGATAAGGGGCTTCAGATGGATCCAGCAAAGTTATCGGCCGTTCTGCAGTGGCCGCGACCTGTCGGGCTTCGGGCCATACAGCGCTTCTTGGGGTTCGCGAATTACTATCGCCAATTTATTTCCCATTTCTCTACATTTGTGGCACCGATCGTAGCCCTCACGAAGAAGAACCCAATCCGAAACTCTGGTCACAAGCGGCCGAAGAGGCATTTTCGGCACTCAAGTCTGCTTTTGCCTCTGCACCCATCCTATCTCGCCCCGATTCAGACAAACCTTTCACCTTGGAGGTGGATGTTTCTTCCGTGGGGGCAGGAGCGGTTCTCACGCAAAGAGGGGCCAATGGCAGAACTCTCACATGCGGATTCTTCTCCAAGACTTTCTCTCCGGCGGAGAAGAATTACGCCATCGGGGACCGGGAATTGTTAGCCATCAAACTGGCTCTGGAGGAATGGCGCCACCTCCTGGAAGGAGCTCGCCATCCAATTGTTGTTTACACAGATCACAAGAACCTCCTGTACCTCCAGTCGGCTCAACGCCTTAATCCTCACCAGGTCAAGTGGACGCTATTTTTCTCGCGTTTTTACTTCCTGATTCACTTCTGCCCGACAGAAAAAAATGTTAAGGCCGACTCCCTCTCCTGTGCCTCCGACACCATCGGGGAAGATCCCGGTCCTCAGCATATTATACCCCCAGAACGTTTGGTTCATGTTGCTCCGGTAGACCTCCAACAGATCCCTCGCACTTATGTGTGTCTGGCTCTCCGGAGGAGGATTCTAAAATGGGGACATTGCTCCCTGGTGGCCGGGCATCCAGGCACGCGGAAAACGTATCAGCTGATCTCCCGCTTCTATTGGTGGCCGACCCTTGCTAGGGACTCAAAAGAATTTGTGGAAGCCTGTACCACCTGTGCCCGGGATAAGACGCCCCGTCGCAGCCCGTCTGGCCTTCTGCACCCCTTGCCCACGCCGGAGTCTCCATGGTCCCAGGTGTCGATGGATTTCATCACCGACCTTCCTCCGTCTTCCGGCAATACTGCAATTTGGGTGGTCGCAGACCGTTTTTCCAAGATGGCACACTTTGTCCCGTTGCAAGGTCTTCCGTCAGCCTCCCTCGTCACATCGTCTCGGACCGTGGGGTCCAATTAGTCTCCAGGTTCTGGCGTGCCCTCTGCTCCCGGTTACAAGTAAAATTGGACTTTTCCTCAGCTTACCACCCGCAATCCAACGGTCAGGTGGAGAGGATCAATCAAATCCTTGGCACGTATCTTCGCCACTTCGTCTCGGCCCGTCAAGACAACTGGTCCAGTCTGTTGCCCTGGGCTGAGTTCTCATATAACTCCCTGGACTCTGAATCTACGGGCTCTTCACCCTTCTACATTGTCTATGGACTGCATCCCCGCCCACCCCTCCGTCTGCCTTCTGCCTCCGAGGTTCCTGCAGTGGACACCCTGGTCCGGTACATGACTGCCATTTGGGAGCAGAATCGTCAGTCCCTTCAGCAAGCTACAGTCCGCATGAAGTCCCAGGCGGACAAGAAGAGGAGACCGGCCCCGACCTTTGCTCCAGGAGATAAGGTGTGGCTGTCGACCAAGTATGTCTGGCTCAAGATACCAAACTATAAACTAGGTCCACGGTTCCTAGGGCCATTTGAGGTGTTACAGCGGATCAAGCCGGTGGCCTATACCCTCCGTCGCCCTCCTACCATGCGTATCCCGACTTTGGTCCATGTCTCTTTGCTGAAGCCTGTGGTGCTCAATTGCGTCTCTCGGAAAGTCGATATTTCCTCATTGATTGGAAAGAATTCTGGCCGGAGGAGAGATCTTGGGAGCCGGAGGATAACATCTTGGATCGTGACCTACTGAAGAAATTTCTGTTTTCAAAAAAGAATGGGAGGCCTAAGGGTGGGGGAGTACAGTCACAGGTGGTCCCGCATGTCGGGCCGTGGGCGCACTCGCTTCCCCGAGGGCCAGGACTTACCTGGCCACGCTCCTGTCTCCGTGCGGCTCTCTGCCGGCTGCCGTACGCGCGAGCGCCCCGATAGCGCGCGTGCGCGGCAGCTCTTTGAGATTTAAAGGGCCAGCGAATCAGTAATTGGTTAATTGCTGGCCGCTGGCCCTATATAAGGTTACCTCCCCGGCACTTCTGAGCTGGATCTATTGTGCCCTGAGCCTATAGAGAAAGCGTTGGAAGTGTGCTCTAGTGTCTTCGGTGTTCTGACCCTCTTGCTACGTTTATTGGCCACGAACCTTTGCCGCCTGTGCCCTGACCCTCTTGCTACGTCTATTGACCACGAACCTCTGCCGACTGCCCTGACCTTACCGCCTGTTCACGATTTCGCCTATGCCTGACGATTCTGTACTACGCTCAGTGGAAGCGACCTGGTAGACTCCTGCCGCAGCAAGTCCATCCCGCTTTGCGGCGGGCTCTGGTGAAAACCAGGACCTACTGGCATGGCTTATACCAGGGGTCCTCAAACTCAGACTTTTATCCGGCCCGCCGCCACCTTCCACTGCCGATGTTGATGTGATGTGCAGTAAGGTATTGGCGGTGGTGGCAGTGGCACAGCCACAGTCCACAATGACCCTGCTAAAATCAATAACTAAGCTTGCCCTTGTAAGTGAGTGATGGAGGACGGACACTCGTCACCCATACAATGGGAGGTGCCGTGGGCGGTGACGGGTGACGTGAGGACCAAGAGCAGCGCAACGTTAGGGGCCAGTTTATGTGGAATGGGGTGGATGCGGGCACTCTGCAGAGGACGGGAGGTGACTGTAAGTGAGTGATGGAGTAACCTCCCATAAATTGTAAGTGTCCGCCCTCCATCACTCAGGCACCTCCCATCCTCTGCAGAGTGCCCGCACCCCCCCACACACAGCGTTCCCGCCACAGGAGTGGCAAGGCAGAAGCCCCCTCTCCGAATTTCAGGGCAGGAGCCCCCCTCCCCTTGTGAGTCAGGGCAGGAGCCCCCCTCCTCTTGTGAGTCAGGGCAGGAGCCCCCCACACCCTTGCTGCGTCAGGGCAGGAGCCCCCTTATGAGGCAGGGCAGGAGCCCCCTTATGAGGCAGGGCAGGAGCCCCCCCAGCTGTGTCAGGGCAGGAGCCCCCTTGTGCTGTGTTAGGGCAGGAGCCCCCCCCCCCCCTTGTGCTGTGTCAGGGCAGTAGACACACCCCCCCCCCCCCCGCTGTGTCAGGGCAGGAGGCCCCCCCGCAGTGTTAGGACAGGAGCCCCCCCTTGAGCTGTGTCAGGGCATGAGCCCCCCTCCCCCCGCTGTGTCAGGGCAGGAGGCCCCCCACTGTGTCAGGGCAGGAGCCCCCCTGTGAGGCAGGGCAGGAGCCCCCCCTGCTGTGTCAGGGCAGGAGCCCCCCCTTGTGCTGTGTCAGGGCAGGAGCCCCCCCTTGTGCTGTGTAGGGGTCCTGGGGTAGGGGAGACCCCCGCTGTGTCAGAGCAGGAGCCCCCTTGTGCTGTGTCAGCGCAGGACCCCCCCCCCCCCCCACTGTGTCAAGGCAGGAGGCCCCCCGCTGAGTTAGGGCAGGAGCCACCCCATTGTGCTGTGTCTCGGCAGGATCCCCCCCCCCTCCCCCTCCGCTGTGTCAGGGCAGGAGCCCCCTTGCGAGGTGAGGCAGAAGCCCCCCTCTCTGAGTGTCAGGGCAGGAGCCCTCCTCGAGTGCCTGAGTCCGGACAGCCGTGAGACAGGAGCCAACTTGGTCGGACAGAGGTAACGACTTTTTTAGAAGTCCTATAAGTATTATGGATTTTATTGTGCTTTCCCAGTCCCTGTTTCTTGCTTAGCTTTTCAGGTGTTTGGGAAAGCTGGGTGAAAACCTTAGTAGAGCTCACAATGTCGGACAAGTGTTATAGATTACCAGATGACAAGTTTATCTAGTTTGGCAGTGATCTATTCCTAGCACCCATCCCTGATTATTGCTCAGAAGACTTGTCATCTGGGAGAGCTGGAATCTATAACAAATGTGGTCAGCAATGGGAATTCTACAAATGTTGTCATGGTGAGTGACCAGCAACGCTGTATATACGATACAAATCCCCTGTGGGTAAAAGTTAAAAAGTAAAAAAAAAAAAAAAAAAAGTGAAACACGAAAAATAAAATAAAAAACATGTACACTGCCTTTTTACCCTTTACAAATGCCCATTGCCCAAAAAAGATTTTAAAAAATGTATGATAATTTGGTATTGCCGTGTGCGTAACAACCTGCCCTATAAATCTGTCATGTTCTTTAACCTGCACGGTGAACAGCGTAAGAAAAAAGTCACAGAATTGTGATTTTTGTTCATCCCTCAGCACGTAAAATGGAATAAAAAACAATCAAAAAGCCATATAAATGTCAATGTGACACCAAGTAAAACGTCAGTTCATCCCGCCCCCAAAAAAATTCCTTACACAGCTCTGTATACGGAAAAATAAAAATGTTATGGCTATCAAAAGACAGCAATGCATAAATATTATTTTACACAATAAAAACTTTCTTATTTTAAAAAAGCGCTTCAACATGAAAAATTATATAAATTGGGTATCACCGTAATCGTAATCGACACCCAAAGTAAAACTTTTTTTAAAAACTATATTCCTGCCCTCCAATGGTCTGAGGGACCGTGAACTGGCCCCCGGTTTAAAAAGTTTGACGATCCCTAGCTTATACCATCGCTTGCGGCGGTCCAGCGGATCCACTACCGCTGACCGTTACAAGACTCCTGTTCACAGACTCAATTAATCAGTCAGACTCCAACCTCTACAACATGGGCAAGACCAAAGAGCTTTCTAAGGATGTCAGGGACAAGATCATAGACCTGTACAAAGCTGGAATGGGCTACGAAATAAGATGCTGGTTGAGAAGGAGACAACTTTTGGTGCAATAGTAAGAAAATGGAAGAAATACAAAATGACTGACAATCGACAGCGATCTGGGGCACCATACAAAATCTCACCTCGTGGAGTATCCTTGATCATGAGGAAGGGGAGAGATTAGCCTAAAACTACACGGGAGGAACTTGTTAATGATCTCAAGGCAGCTGTGACCACAGTCACCAAGAAAACCATTGGTAACACATTACGCCCTAATGCTTTAAAATCCTGCAGTGCCCGCAAGGTCCCCCTGCTCAAGAAGGCACATGTGCAGGCCCATTTAAAGTTTACCAATGAACACCTGGATGATTCAGTGAGTGATTGGGAGAAGGTACTGTGGTCAGATGAGACAAAAATTGAGCACTTTGGCATTAACTCAATTCACCGTGTTTGGAGGAAGAGAAATGCTGCCTATGACCCAAATAACACTGTCCCCACTATCAAGCATGGAAGTGTAAACATTATGGGCGACATGTATGAAGCTCGCCACGTCGGGGCGCATGTTTTCGCCAGTTTTCCGGCGAAAATTGCGCCTGATCTATGTCGGCGCCGGGACGCGCTCATACATACCATGTAAAGTCCTCCAGTGTGTGGGGCACAGTGCGGGAACTTAGGCGCAGTGCGGGGCTGCACCTAATATTCGCCGTCCAAGGAGGGGCGCTCATACATGCGGTGAAAAGTTCACCGCGCCTCACCAGTGTGTGGGGTGCAGTGCGGGACTTAGGCGCAGTCCCGCACTGCGCCTAACATGTATTCCGATTCGAGACAGGCTGGAAAACAGCGAGAAATCATTAAAGATGTCCGTGCGGAGTATGAATAAAAAAATCGCCTTTATTAGGTGTAAAACATTCTCTGAAAAAGAGCTGAAACCTAATAAAATAAAATACACAAATAAAATCACTTTCAAAAAATCCAGAACGGCGCAACATTGGGAATTGGATATTGAAAATTGCCGGGTAATACAGTAATTCAAATTCTGTAAGCTATTCTCATTGGTCGGCAGAAACCAGCCAATCAGAAAAGGAGTGTCAGCGAACCATTATAACCTATGGAGAAGTATGGACCAATCAAAATCAAAGGCGGGACAGTTCAAAATACAGTAAAAAGGCAGAAAAGAGATGATTGGTTGAGCTAGCAGGGACTTGGCAATCCTGGCCAATCAGAATAGGAGCGACAGGGACCAATTATAACCTATGGAGAAATATCGACCAATCAAATTCAAAGGTGGGACAGTTCAAAATACAGTAATAAGGTAGAAAAGAGCTGATTGGTTGAGCTAGCGGGGGCTTGGCTATCCCGGCCAATCAGAGCGCGAGCTACTTGTCCCATTGTAGTCAATGGAGAGATCGGGGCAATGAAATCTTGGCGCTCAGCGCCGTGCTGCATGGAGTGTGATTAAAAAAAATCATTTTTATTAAGTGTAAAATATCATCTGTAAAAGAGCTGAAACCTTCTCTAAACATAAATCAATCAAATCCCTAACAACGCGTTTGTCGCCGAGAACGGCTCTACATAAGGAATTGGGATATAGAGAAATGTGGGAAATACAGTAATTCACATTGTTTAAGCTCTTCTCGTTGGTCGGCAAAAACCAACCAATCAGAATAGGAGCGACAGGGAACCATTATAACCTATGGAGAAGTATGGACCAATCAAATGAAAAGGCGGGGCAGTTCAAAATACAGTAAAAAAGGCAGAAAAGAGCTGATTGGTTGAGCCCAGGCGGCAGATATGAATCCACCTATCATATGTAGTGCATCTATTTTGAATGGAGAAAGAAGGGCGCGATAGAAGGGCGCCCTAAAAGTTCTTACTGTCTATGGGAAATATTCTAGTACTGTGATTAGTTGGGGAGAAGAGGGGCTGGTCCAGCTTAGCCAATCAGCGGCTGAGCTACCTTCTCATAGAGTTCTTTGGGGAAAAGAAATGCAGAGCGAGCTCTGTTTGTTACATAGTTACATAGTTAGTACGGTTGAAAGAAGACACGTGTCTATCAAGTTCAACCAAGGGTGGGGAAAATGTGGGTGATGGGAGAGAGACAAGGACATTAAGCCCAGCCTCACCACTGGTGAATGCCCTGAAACCAACAAGGCATGAACCAATCTGCTCCAGTGGAGACCGTGTCTCTGACCCCAGAGCCTCCACCAGTCAGATCCAGAATTTACATGGCTACATACGTATTAATATTCCTTAGTTCCAGGTAGGTATCTAAGCCTTTATTGAAACTCTCTACAGTTCCTGCCGTGACCAGCTCCTCAGGCCGGCTATTCCACAGATTCACAGTTCTTACAGTGAAGAACGCTCTTCTCCTCTGGAGATTGAATCCTTTTTTCTCTAGTCGAAGGGAATGTCCCCTTGTCTTTTGAGGGGGCTTCACTTGAAATAATTTTTCCCCATACTTTTTGTAGGGACCATTTATATATTTATATAAATGAATAATGTCCCCCCTGAAGCCGTCTTTTCTCAAGACTAAATAAGTTCAATTCTACTAACCTCCCCCTTCATAACTAGATGCTCCATTCCCCTTTATAAGTTTTTTTTGCTCGTCTTTGTACTCTCCTGGGCCCCATTAAAAATTTTTTTTGTGTTTTTGGTTAATTTTTTTAAAAGGGGGGCCCCTTTTTTATTTGGACCAATGGGAGACGGAAACCCTTTATGGGTTTTCTAAGGAAATTTTAAAAAAAAAAGGGGTTTACAGGGGCCAAAATAAAAGGGAATAAAAACCCCCCGAAGTTGATCCCAATTGTATATAAAATGAACAACAATATGGGGGTAACGGAAAAAAAAATTTTAATTAATATATAATTTTTTATTTCTTATTTTGTTATCCAAAGGGAAATCATAGTATGGTGAAAACGAAAAAAAAAGAAAAAAGAAAAGGGGAATTTGGGGGAATTTAATTTTTTTTTTTCTTTCCCCCCCAAATATTATTTTTCCCAATTTTAAAATACAGATCGGTAAAAAGTTTGCAGTATTATCATTTGATTTGGGCCCAAATTTTCAGTTTTATTTTTTAGGATTGCATTAGAAAAACCCAAATAAGACCCGTCGCGCGCTCCCCCCGGGGGTCAAATTTTAAAAGAAACCTTTTTAAAAATTTTTAAGGAAAACCAAACAGACCCGGCTCTGGATTTTTTTTTTTCCCATAAAAACTCTAGGGAAAAGGGTTAGCCACCCCGCTGTTTGGGCTAAGCGGAAAACAGCTCCTCTTCTCCCAAACCCAAAAAAAGGTTAACTAGAATTTTTCCCAAATTAGAAGTAATAACTTTAAAAGGGCCCTTTTCAGATGCCCCATCTTTCCCCTATTCGAAATAGAAGAAAATTCTATGTTTTGGTGGATTCATTTCTGTAGGGGGGAAAAAACCCAATTCACCCTTTTTTTTTTTCCCCTTTTTTACTGTTTTTTGGGAAGGGGCCCCTTTTTTTGATTGGCCAAATTTCTATACTTTTAATGGTTTCACTGTTTTTAAAATTTTGGTTTGGGGTTTGGTTTGGGTCACAGGGGGCCCGGCCCCGCGGCCCGCCCGGGGCCCGCCCCCCCTGCATTTAAAGGGAAAGCCCCGGGGGGGGTTCCCGGCTGCTCCCCCAACAGGCCCTTGCCCTTTCTGCTCCTGCCCGGGAAAAACCCGCGCCCAACCAGCCCCCCCACCCCTGTTCTGGCCTGACGCCCGGGGGCGGCGTACCCGCTGTTGGGGGCGCGGGGGGGGGGGCGGCGGCTGGGCGGGTTTTAAAAAGGGATAGCGCGCGGGAAAGGGGGCCCATCCGCTACCCGCTGACCCTATTTATTCGCACCCCTTTCCAACACTCAAGGCTATTTTGTGGGTTGTTTGGGGGGAGTGCCTTGTAATTAGTAAGTCCGTTTGTTTTACCCGTGTACCAGTCCCCCGGGTTACGTTTCCTGACCTTGCCGGCTTCCCCCCCCGGGCCGGGACCTCCTGCCTGTCCCCGCTACGTCCCCGGCCCCGATTCTAAAAAGAAAATTCCCCCGGGCCGCCGCCGCAAGAAATTTGGTCGGGAGCGCCCTGGTAGCCTCACCCCCGCAGAAATCCATCCCGTTTTGTGGGGTTCTGGAAAACCCACCGGGGGAAAATTGCCCGGGCCCATGGTTTCGGCCGGGGTTTAACTTGCCCAAACCTCGGGGATGTCTTGAACGGCTTTCGCCCAGAGAGCCAACGAAATTGACCAGTTAGCGGCCATGTTTGAAAAAAACCTTTTTGGGCCGGCTCGTTTCCCCTCCACCGGCGCCAAAGCCAGCCCCTTTCCCCCCCAAAAAACCCAAAACCCCCCTTTTGGGCTCTGGCGTCCATTGCCAAACCCGGGCTCCGGTTTGGGGAAACCCTCTCTGCATCTCCATCCCCTCACGCTACGATGGGGGCCCCCAAAAATCCCGTGGGTTCATCACCCAAAGTGCTCCCATCCACCTGAGAGGGAGGGGGCATAAATTTCCCCTACAGAGGTGAAAGGTACCTCCATAATAGCCCCTTTTTGGTGTCTAGGAAGCCTTGGCTTGGGCCACCCCCCCTATGGGATCGGGGGGACCCCTTCTGAAAGTTGCCCTTTAAAAACCTTCCCTCCAGGGGTTCCGCACGGTCTTTGGGGAAAACCCAGGGTCCCTTCTTCCAGCCGCCGCAGCACTGACAGGCTGCGTCGGGCGGGCACCACGGTTGGGGCAGGATTCTGTTTCAGTTTGGCACTCTCGCTCGGAGCCCGGGCTGGAATAACGAGCCTTTGGGGGGGACGGGTTTGGGGGAAAAGGGCTTTCCCCGGGAAAATCAAGGAGGGGCTCGCCAAATGGGGATCTAAACCCGCTGCTTTTTGGGTGAATTAAAACCACTAAGCCACCCGAGTGATATTCGGTTCGCCGGGAAAAGGGAACAAGAGCTCCCCCTTCAAACCCGGGGGTCTCCGTCCAAAAGCCGTTTTTCCCCCCTTGGGCCCCACTTTTCCCGCGGCCCCCTCTTCCCCCTTTCCCAAAGGTTTCCGAGGAAAAACCTTTTTAAAGGGTTTAGAGAGATCCCCCTGTCCCCGGGAACGTTCCAAACCAAAACGTGTCAGAAGGGAGCGGGTTTCCCATTTTGGGTGGTTTTGCCCCCTCCTTTTTTTTGGGGAATTTTCCGGTGCGGGCCCCCGGGAAAAATTTCCCCAAATTTGGGACTGGAGGAGGGCAAAATTTGGTTTAAAAGCGGCTTCTCACCCCTCGACCATGGCCCCCTATGTATTTTGGGGTTGCACCCCCACAACACCTTTCAGGCCAAAGCCCCTTTTTTGATTCAGGGTTTCCCGGCAATTTCTTTAAAACCATGAATTGTGACCCAATTTTTTGTCTCCCAGGATTTTCCCTTGAAAAAGCCCATGTTTCATCTGTCGGTCAGTGGGGGGGGCCTTAAGGAAAGCTATCCCCTTTTTCACTGCCCCCTCACCTTTTCAGATTGGGGCTCTTCAAAAGGAGACTTTGGGGAACATCTCCTGGGCCTCGATTTTCGTCTAAATCCCTTTTGGGGCCTCCCGTGGGTGCAGAACCATACCCCGACCTTGGCTGGGAGCAAAGTTTAAGTCATGCGGGGGTTCCGCTTTGGTTTTTTGGTTGCCTGTGAAGCGCAAACCTTTTCCCCGGGGCGCCTCCCTGAAATCTACCAACCTCCCCAGGTCACCTTCGGGCCCAAAATGGGACTTTGCTGCTTTTTTTCGGAAAAAAAGGCCGAAAATTCTACCCACCAAACCGGGCCTTTTGATTGTCCCAAAAAGATCTAAAACCCGGCTGTAATCCTCCCCCGGGGGCCGGGTCTATCCATTCCGTCCCGGGGACTTAAAAGGGTATGGGCCCGGTAAAAACAAATTTAGAACCCCGTAAAAGGGTTCATTAAATAAGTCCCTCCCCTCCAGCAGGAGCCCGGGCCCTTGTTTTTCATTTGAGGAAAAAAAAAACGGGGCCTCTCCGGCCCCGCATCAACTAATGGGGCTTAAAACAAAATTACAGAAAAAAAACGTTACCCTCTTGGGGCCCCTTTATCTCAGAACTTTTCGGGCCGGGGTTTTGTTGGGCGCGAAAAACTTTTCCCAAACTGGATTTACGCGGTGCTTTTCTTAATTTGTTTGAGAAGGCGATGAGTGGGAAAAAGGTTTAATACACGGGTGGCCACTTTTAGTAAACTTGGGTTTTGCCCATTTGGTTCTGCAAAAGCCTCCCGCGTGTTTCCCGAACTTTGTCAACGGGGAAACTTCCGGGCCTATCTAACGTCTGGGGTTTTTATTTACTTGGGGCGATATTCTTAAAATTTTTTTCCTGAATTGAAATCTAACCCTCCCGGGCCCCCACGTCCGGCCCAAAGGGGCCAGGCGGGCTCCGCAACCCCTCAACTTTTTTTTGCCCAAAAGGGGAAGTTTTCCTTTTAACGTACCGGGCCTACCCTTCTTAGGTTTCACGTCTTTTAATAAGGGGCTCCGGGTGGATGCTTTCCAAAAAAATCTCCCCCAGTGTTACAAATGGCCAAACGGGGGGGGCCCTTTGGGCCATTTTAACGTTTTTTTGGGGTTTCCCCAATTTATTATAGACAATTTTTCCCACCTTCTCTCGCTTTTGGGGTCCCCTGGGGGCTCTAACTAAGAAAAAAACCCAAAACCCAAATTTCCCGGCCCCCCCAAACTCAAGAAGCCTTCAAAAAATCCCCAATCTATATTCCCCGTCCCGCCCCCGGGTTTTGTCTCGCCCGGACCCTAACCGCCCATTTTATTCTGGAAGTGGACGCTTCCTCTGTTTGGGGGCCCCCGGGCGGGGCCTCCCCGCAGGCTCCTCCTGGGTAAAATTTAAAATTGTGGATTTTTCTCTTAAAAATTTCTCTCCTGCCGAGAAGAATTATTCCCTTGGGGGATCGCGAAACTGGCCTTTAAAAATTGGCCCAAAAAAGAGTTGGGGTTTAACCCCCGCTGGAGGGGGCTCTCACCCATTTTAAAATCTTCAATGACCCAAAAAAAAAACCCCTATTCCCTTTAGTCCGGCTCAAACCCCGAATCCCCGGAGGCCCAAAAGGGGCCCCTCTTTTTGCCCGTTTTTATTCCTTCTTTCACTTTTGGCCCGCCCGGGAAAAAAACGTCAAAGCGGACGCCTGTCCCCGTTCTTCGGATAAGGTGGGGGTTGAGTCTCCTCCCAGCACATAGTCCCTCCAGAATTGGCTAGTCATGGCTGCCCCGGGTTTTTTCCGAAAAGTGGGCATCCAGGAGTTTCCCTAGGGGTTTTTAAAGCTGGTCTCCGTTTTAAATGGTGGCCCCCCCTCGTCAAGATGTCAGAGCTTTGTTCTGGCCCGCACCTCCTGTTCCCGTAATTTAAGGTGCCTGTCTCAAACCCCGGGCCTTTAGCCTTCCCTTGGGCCCAAAAAAAACCCCGGACCCCGTACCCTGGACTTTGTTTAAAATCTCCCGCCCTCATTGGAAAACGGTCATCTGGGTGGGACCGATGTTTCTCCCCAAAATGGCCATTTTATCCCTCTGCCTGGGGTTTCCCTCTGCCCCCCAGCTGGCCCCCAAAAAATTTTTTTCCTTTTATGTTTTCGATTTGCACGGTCTCCTTTGCATATTGGCTTGACAGGGGCCTTTATTGCAAATTTTTTGGGGCTAGTGCGTCAGTTTAGGGCAGTAGATTTTTAAACTGCATACCCCCCAAACTAACGGGCGGTGAGAATGTTAACCAGGGTTTTGGGGACCACTTGCGGCTTTGTGTTCCTCTCGTCATGATAACTGGTCGATCTTCTCCCCCGGGGAGAGTTTTCCCATAAAACCTTTTTGATTTGGAATCGTTGGGGCCTCGTACTTTTTTGTCGTTTTGGGTTAATCCCCGCCCTCCTTTTCCCCCTAGCTAAATCCTCTTGTCCTGCCGATGCCCAAAATAAAGGCATAACGCTCCTTTGGGAATCACACCGGCCCTGCTACAGGGGTTTCTGCTCGCACCAAATAGGCGACAGGGAAAGTAGGTCCCCCGCCCCAAAAGCAATAGGGGGTTTGGTTACCACCAAAATACATTTTCAAAATGCCATTTCAAGTTGGGCCCCAAACACTTGGGCCCTTTTTTTGGGACTTTGGCGAATGAACCCCGTTTTCTACAAGCTCCCCTTGTCCCCCGACCCTAGTATCCCGAAAGCCTTCCCGTCCCCCTCCTAACCCGGGTGGTGCTGAACCCGGTTCCCCCGGGTAGATCTGCTCGCCTTCTCCTGTCCTAATACAAAAAAACATCTTTGGGGTCAAGGGGTGGTTGGCGGAGAAAAAAAACGGTAAAAGGAAAGGAAAAGGGGGTTTTCCTTTTTTGGGACTGGAAGGCTTCAGTCAGGAGGAGCGTTGTGGGTGGAGGCCAATCGCCCCTTCTGATCTCCTTTCTAAATTCAAAAGGGGAAAAGTGGGGAGACCTAAGGGGGAGTTTCTGTACAGGGCTCGGCGCCGCGGGGCCCTTCCCCCTTTCACCTTACGGGGTCCGGCGCGGGGGCCCGGGTGCTGCCCGCAGCCCTTGTCCTTCTTTCTCCTGCCCAGGAAAACCCCCACTCACCCAGTCCCCGTCCCTTTTGTCCCGGGTCTGGCAGGCCACCGCACGTTTCCCGCTGCCTTTGGGCGCGCGCCCACGGCTGGTGGGGATTTAAAGGGAAGGGCACCGGGAATTGGCCCTCGCCCGGGCCCCTGTACCTATTTATTGGCCGTGTCCTACACTCACTGCCAGGTTTTGGGTTGGGGTGTTTGGAGTCCTAGTCATATTCAGAAATTTTTTTCTTGTCTGCCCGGGACCAAACCGCCTGGGTTACGTTTTTTTTCCCGACTTTGCCACCTGCCCTGACCTTTTGCCCTGTCTCTGACCCCCGGCCTTGGCCCCCCTGTTGGGCCTCCTGCCTGTCCCCGACTTTCGTCTCCCCCATCCCCGATTCCCGTACTACGCAAAAACCCCCGGCCCCCGCCCCCAAGCAAGTCACGTCAGGGGGGGGGCGAAACCTGGTAGCCTACGCCGCCAAACAAGTCCATCCCGCCCTTTTTGGGCGGGCTCTGGGGAAAAACCGGGGGGCTTTTTCTTAAGGGCCCGCTCCCTGGGGGTGGCCCTTTAAATTTTCGGGGTTCGGGGGTTTCCCGCGAATCCACCTCCCCCATTAAAATTGGTTTTTTTTCCGACCAATTTAGAAGAGCTTTTAAAAAAATTTGGAAATTTCTGTATTTTTTCCGGCAATTCTCTATATCCCAATTCCCTTTGGGAGCGCCGGGTCTCAAACGGGCAAACGCTTTTTTAGGGATTTGAATTTTATTTATGGGGTTTTTTTAAGGTTTCAGCTCTTTTTTCAGATAATCTTTTTTCACTAAATAAAAATGATTTTTTTAATCCAAAATCCAAAGCCGCAAAGGGCCCGAAACGCCGAGATAATTTTAAATTTCCCCCGATTTCTCCATTGAAATAACCCAAAGGGGGGACAAGTAGCTCGCGCTTTTATTGGCCGGGGGTAGCCAAGCCCCCGCTATTTTTAACCAATCAGCCTTTTTTTCTGCCTTTTTACTGTATTTTGAACTGTCCCGCCTTTGATTTTGATAGGTCAATATTTCTCCATAGATTATAATGGGTCCCGGTCGCTCCTATTCTGATTGGCCAGGATTGCCAAGCCCCCGCTAGCTCAACCAATCAGCTCTTTTCTGCATTTTTACTGTATTTTGAACTGTTCAGCCTATGATTTTGATTGGTTCATACTTCTCCATAGTTTACAATGGGTCCCTGTCGCTCCTATTTTGATTGGCTGGGATTGCCAAGCCCCCGCTAGCTCAGCCAATCAGCTCTTTTCTGCATTTTTACTGTATTTTGAACTGTCCCGCCTTTGATTTTGATTGGTTCATACTTCTCCATAGGTTATAATGGGTCCCTGTCGCTCCTATTCTGATTGGCCAGGATTGCCAAGCCCCTGCTAGCTCAACCAATCAGCTCTTGTCTGCCTTTTTACTGTATATTGAACAGTCCAGTCTTTGATATTGAAAGGTTCATACTTCTCCATAGGTTATAATGGGTCACTGTCGTTCCTATTCTGATTGGTTTGTTTCTGCCAACCAATGAGAAGCGCTTACAGAATTTGAATTACTGTATTTCCCGGCAATTTCCAAGATCCTAATTCCTGATATAGCGCCGTTCTTGATTTTTGGAAAATGTTTTCTTTCTTTTATTTTGTTTTTATTAGGTTTGAGCTCTTTTTCTGATAATGTTTTATACCTAATAAAGGCGATTTTTTTTTGGAATCACAGCTCCATGCGGCATGGAGCTGTGAGACGAGATTTCTGTTGCGATCTTCTATATGTTTCCTCTCATGTTACGTTCTCGCTTCACTTCGCCTCCGCCGGATCATTTAGACCAGAATCAACCAGGTCTGCCTGTTGGAGCTGGCGAGCGCTGCAATGCGCCTCACTTTGCCGAGCCGCGATCATGCATGCCTCGGAGCTTTCGAATGCGCCGCGTCCTGCCCCGGAATGCCCACACCGCGCCCATTATACGCCCCTTCATGTGAGGCGCATCTGAAAGTGGCGAAGGCTGCGCCTAACATCGCATCCCTGCGTCCGATAGCGGATTCGGGCCAGTGAGGCACAGGATATGCCACAAAACAGGCGAAAAGCATGTTCATACATGTCGCCCTATGTTTTGGGGGTGTTTCTCTACTAAGCAAGAAAGTCCAGGTGCCGCTACGATATCCACCACTCCAT
This sequence comes from Phyllomedusa bahiana, assembly GCA_025379985.1. Lineage (NCBI taxonomy): Eukaryota > Metazoa > Chordata > Amphibia > Anura > Hylidae > Phyllomedusa > Phyllomedusa bahiana. The sequence goes on from JAODAL010005301.1 coordinate 63,584, forward strand.
AATGTTAAAACTTAAATGTTTTTATTAAATGCAAAAATTAAAAAAACATACAAAAATACGTAGAACACCCATGCATGGAAGAGCAAAAAATGAAACATGCGTTAATGGAGACTGACGCATTTCGAAGCCGAGACTTCTTAATCGTAGCTGACATGACAGATGACGTATGTTCATTTAAACATAAAACTGACTAAACCACATGTTGTGGGTCCACCAATAGGAGCCACAACTGATGTAAATAGAAAATACAATACAAAAGACACACGGAAATACAGCTAAACATAGTGGAGAAGAAACTAATAATAATACATAATGTCTTGTCTGATATTTAACCCTTTAGGGAGTCTGGTATCTAAATTAAATATCCAGCGGGATTCCCGACTGAGGAGTTTGCGGAGTAAATCCCCACCTCTTGGAGAGTGTGTCACTTTCTCAATCCCCAGGAAAGAGAAACTACTGACATCCCCTCCATGGGTCTCCAAAAAATGTTTAGAGACCATGGAAATGCCGTTGAAGGTGTTCATTTTGCCAGAATCTGAAAGATGTCGCCTAATGCGAACCTTAAGTGGGCAAGAAGTGCACCCTACATACTGAACTCTGCATTGTGTGCAGCTTCCTAAATAAATTACAAATTTGCTGTTGCAATTTATAAATTTATTAATGTGGTAATTTTTTCCTGTTGAGTAAGAAGTGAACTGGTCTGAATTGCGGCAAAAGCGGCATGCAGTGCATCTGCTATGACCGCATTTGAAAAAACCTGCGTTATTTAACCAAGAACATTGGGGGGTCGGGGTAGAAACAAACAGACTCGGAAAGAGTAAAGACCCCAAAGTGGGGGCTCTTCTCGAGACAAATCTTGTATTTGTATCTAGTATACGTTGCAATTCTTCTGGGACTCCTAGTACTGACAGATGCTTTTTCACAATAGATACAATTTGCTTGAATTGAGTACTGTAGGTGGTACTAAAAGTTGCAGTATTGCTAGTGTGATTAGTCTGTTTATTATGTTGTCTACTTCTAAAAAAGCTGTTTCTATCTCGAGACCAAATTCTGTTGCGGGCTGTTTCAAGATCTGAATTTTTATAACCTCTTTCCCGTAATCGAACACTAGCTTCTGCTAGGTGTAATTTAAATTGCTCATCGTCCGTACAATTTCTGCGGAGTCTGGTAAACTCTCCATAGGGAATATTTCTAGATACGTGGCTTGGATGGCATGAATTGGCTAAAAGCGTGGTATTACCTGCTAGGGCTTTCCTGAATGAAAAAACCTGTATATACTTTCCACTACAACCCCGTAAGGTGATATCTAAGAAACTGATGTCCATTACACTATGGGAGAAAGTGAATTGTAAATTACAGGTGTTCTGGTTGATGTACTGTACAAACTGGGAGACAAGAGAAACGTCACCCCCCCCCCAGACCAGGAGCAGGTCGTCTATGTAACGACCGTACCACCTGATCTGGGGGAGGAACGGGTTGTTGGTGCTAAGGAGAAAATCCTCCTCCCAAATAGCCATGAAGATATTTGCAAAAGAAGGGGAGAAACGAGCTCCCATAGGTGCTCCCCTTCTCTGCAAATAAAAAACTCCATCGAAGAGAAAAAATTATCGCTGAGTAAATATCTGGTAACGTCCACCAGGTACTGGCATTTAGTAGATGAGAAATTGCTATATGCCATGAGGAACCTGTGTAAAAATCTCAAAGCTATGTCATGCGGAATGCAGGGATATAGCCCTACAACGTCGCATGACACCCACGAACAGGAATCCTCCCATAGGAATTTTTCAATGTTAGAAATTAAATCTCCAGTATCTCTAATATATCCTGGAATGGCGACTACCAAAGGTTGTAATTGGGTGTCTAACCACTGACTGAGACGTTCGTTCAAAGAGCCTATACCAGACACTATAGGGCGAAAGGTGGGGGGAAAGCTGCCCTTATGTATCTTGGGTAAGGAATGGAATATGACCATAATGGGTTTCTCCACTAGCAATTTGTCTGCTAACTTTCTCGGGAAAATCTCCAAAGAGACACCTTCGCAAAGAATTTTGTCTAAAAGAACTTTAAATTCAGATGTGGGATCTCGAGTTAGAACAATGCAGGTGTCAGTGTCTCGCAAAATTTTTTAATTCTCTCTTTCATAGAGACCTCGATTAAGAACTAGCACCACCCCACCTTTATCCGCAGAGCGGACAACAATATCCTGATTGTTTCTTAAATCCTGAATGGCCCTTTGCTCAGCTAACGAGATGTTATAATTTTTGTTGGGAGATCTATTTAATTTATCCCGTAGTTGAACTAAATCTTTCTCTACTCTTTCCTGGAATACATCTAAATTAGAAGGTCTTGAGTGTATAGGATAAAAATCTGAATTGCCAAAAAATAACTCTTCCTGAGCTGCATCTGAGATATTTTCCTTCTTAAACGACTCTGATTCTAAATTACGTAAAGTGCTGACCACACATAAATCCTGAAAAGAAACATTGGTGCCCTGATCACAATTATACAAATTATCAGTCTCTACTACGTGAACTGGCTTCGTACTAGGATGCAACTGGTTAATTTTAAAGAAATGATTTTTCAGAGTAATGGCCCTAGCAAATTTATTAACGTCCAGAATAGTGTCATAGACATTAAAAAAATGTGTGGGGGCAAAATTAAGACCTTTGGAAAGAATGGCAAGCTGATTTGGCGATAAAATGTAGCTTGATAAGTTAATTACTTGTTCATGTCCCGCAAAGTCCAAGGGCCTATGTTCTTTGCGTAGCCTCTTGCCTGCCCGCCTCGTCCCTTTTTTGGTCTGGCTCCAGTTAGTTGAACATGAGAAAATGAATCCACAGTTCCTGTTGCACCTCTCCTTTCTGTGGTCAGTGCTAATGATTCAGCTGTAGAGTCTTCAGAGGTGTTGGATACAGAACATTCTTGTGAAGTGTCCATATCGGAGAAGCTAACATTGCGCTTTCTAGCTTGTCTCTGGTTAGATGTACTGCGATGCGGATTTCTCAGAATAGAACGCGGTGTGTTCTGACCATCTGGTTTGTTGCGGTAAGTATAAACCTACTGTTTTTCATAATCTAGTAAATCCCGCTGGAACTTCCTTTGTTTGAGTGCTGTGACATGTTGTTCTAATTGCTTTACATTCTTATTCGTGTTAGATAACAAATTGTCAAATTGTGCATTATCTTTAAAGGATTCCAAAGATACCATAATTTCCGAAATTTGGGTTTTCAGATCAGTCAAATAAATCTTTTCTTGCTCCACAATCAAACACATTAATTGCAAAGAGCAGTTGGAAAGAATGCTATTCCACTTATTTGTAAAATCTTCGCTGTATAAGGTAGTGGCAATTTTCTTAAGTCTTAAACCTCGAGGGATCATTTCACGTGAAATGTACGTTTCCAAGGTGGTAACATCCCACCATGTTTTCACCTCTTTTTTCTTAAGGTTTTCCAGCGATTTAAATAGAGGATGCAAATCACTATTCGGAAGCAAATCACTAGATGCCGCACTACCTGGAAAGATTTCTGCTGCTCTAGTCAATCTTTATTCATGCTCTAATGGATCCATGACTAACAGGGTGTAATACACGGAGCTGGCAAGGAGCAAACACCCTTGGAGGCTTTCTAGCAGTATGCAAACAGAGTAAAGGGTATGCTCACCTGCGCGATGAATGCTCCTGGTGGGGATAGAGCCAGGCACCACCACCGCCTCGTGGTTCCACAGTAGATGCAAGAAAGTCCAGGTGCCGCTACAATATCCACCACTCCATATTGTTAAAACTTAAATGTTTTTATTAAATGCAAAAATTAAAAAACATACAAAAATACGTAGAACACCCATGCATGGAAGAGCAAAAAATTAAACATGCGTTAATGGAGACTGACGCGTTTCGAAGCCGAGACTTCTTAATCGTAGCTGACATGACAGATGACGTATGTTCATTTAAATATAAAATTGATTAAACCACATGTTGTGGGTCCACCAATAGGAGCCACAACTGATGTAAATAGAAAATACAATACAAAAGACACACGGAAATACATCTAAACATAGTGGAGAAGAAACTAATAACAATACATAATGTCTTGTCTGCTATGACCGCATTTGAAAAAACCTGCGTTATTTAACCAAGAACATTGGGGGGTCGGGGTAGAAACAAACAGACTCGGAAAGAGTAAAGACCCCAAAGTGGGGGCTCTTCTCGAGACAAATCTTGTATTTGTATCTAGTATACGTTGCAATTCTTCTGGGACTCGTAGTACTGACAGATGCTTTTTCACAATAGATACAATTTGCTTGAATTGAGTACTGTAGGTGGTACTAAAAGTTACAGTATTGCTAGTGTAATTAGTCTGTTTATTATGTTGTCTACTTCTAAAAAAGCTGTTTCTCTGCTAAGGGCACAGGACTACTTCACCACATCAATGGGAGAATGGGTGGAGCCATGTACTGTAAAATCCTAAGTGACAATCTCCTGCTCTCCACCAGGACATTCAAAATTGGTCGTGGCTGGGTCTTCCAAGAAGACAATAACCCAAAACATAGAGCCAAGGCAACAAAGGAGTTGCAATATAATCTACATTGCAACCATATTGAGACCATATTGTGGGCAGATAGCAGCTCAGTTTACCATCATATGAATACAGCACCGATCCAACACATAAGCAAAATAACTGCTGACATCCAGAGACTCACAGGTGACGTCTTCTCTGATAAATCGTTCCATTCTTTGATGAGTCATTCTTTTTCCCTTTTTTACTCCATGTGACTCAGAACACCATGACAACTTCTCCCAGCCTTGACTCATCCCTGCAGAATTTATCACACAAACATCTTAGACGTCTCACTTTTCCAGCACTTTCCTATTGATTCCTACTTCTGTACAAACTCCCCATCCATAGCACCCCTAATGTAACAGTAAAAGTATCCAAAGATAGCTTTGGGGTCCCCATTTGTGGTAAAGTAAGCAGATTGTTGGAGTCCCTTCTATTTAGGCATACCCCAATAAGTCAGGCAGGTATAAAGATCCCCCATTAAGTAGGTAGGTAGGTATATAGGCTCCCAATTAAATAGGTCTAATGACCATTAAATAGATTTTATTATTATTATTATTATTTCTTTTAAAGCGCCATTGATTCCAGGGTGCTGTACATTCGAGGGGGTTTCTTACAGTACAGAAGTCAAACGAGTACAGTGATGACAATTGGCACAACAGAGGGAGAGAGGACCCTACCCGCGAGGGCTTACAATCTACAAGGAGGGGGAAAGAGACAGGAGGTGAGGGGCAGACATCTCTACACATTACTTTGGTATTTTGGACATTAATAGATATATACAGTAGGTCCACGGTAGGTATGTTTAGAGGCCCTACATTAAGTAGGTAGGTAGTAATATTGCCCCCATTAAGTAGGTAAATGTGTAGGCCCCCATTTGGTCGGTATGTAGGTCCCAGTAGGTTGGTATATAGGCCCACTATAGGTAGGTATAGAGGTCCCCTGTAGATAGACAGGTATATAAACCCCATGTAGGTAGATAGGTATATATGCCCCTTTAGGTTAATAGGTAGATATACACCCCTGTAGGTAGAAAGGTTGGTATACACGTCCCTGTAGGCAGACACATAGGTATATATGCCCACTGTAGGTTTAATAGGTAGGTATATGCTCCCTGTATTTAGATAGGTATGTATACATCCCCCTGTAGATAGTAGGTATATATGCCCCCTGTAGACAGGTAGGTATATATGCCCCCTTTAGGTGGATAGGTAGGTGTATAGTTCCCTGTAGATGACAGATATATCACCCTCTGTAGGTAGGTATACAGCCCCCTTATAGATAGATAGATAGATAGATAGATAGATAGATAGATAGATAGATAGATAGATAGATAGATAGATATGTAGATATACAGCCCTCTGTAGATAGGTAGGTATGTATGCCCCCCTGTAGGTAGATGGGTATGTATATATGCCCCCTATAGGTAAATAAGTAGGTACACACACCCCTGTAGGTTGATAGGTAGGTATACACTGCCCTGTATGTAGATCCATAGGTATATATGCCCATAAGTACGTAGATAGGTAGAAATATGTCTCCTGAAGATAGGACCTATGTATACATCCCCATAGATGGTAGACATATATGCCACGTGTAGGTAGGTATACAGCCCACTGTTGATAGGTAGGTATATAGCCCCCTGTAGGTATACATCCCCCCTCTCGGTAGATAGGTATACAGCCTTCTATAGATTTACAGTCCCTCATAGGTAGGTATATAGTACCTTGTAAGTATACTGTCCCTAGTAAGTAGATTGGCAGGTATAGAGTTTCCTGTAGGTAGTTTTGATAGGTTTATAAGCCTCTGACATCTTAAAAAAAAAGAAAAAAAAGTAATGTTCACCTCTCTCCGTTTCCCCGTCGAGTAGCTAGCTTTGGGAGCCAGTGTCCAACATGATCAATGGGACATCATCATGCTGTCTACAGTAGGATACTTCTTCCAGCATCTCCTATTCCAGAAGTCTAGAGCCTAAGCCCTAAGATTTTGGCTTAGAAGACACAGTGGTGCAGGAGGCAAGATAAGCTGGGCTACCCTTCTGCTCACAGGAGTAGTCCCTTGGTGGGACAGTGACCCGTCATATTTTTCCTGAGGATGCACATACAGTTGATAAGATATGGCGGGTCCAGGCCTGCACACCGACATACCACCTGAACCTGCTGCCCGGGTACGTGTGCCTCCCAGAGTGGACACCTACCTCCCTTAGCTACTCCTCTGTGTGTGGGATCTTAAGAGATAGGTGGCACAGTTTAAAACAGAGCACATGCCCATATCTTTTCAAATTTTATGTCTCTCCTCAAGACAAATATGGCTGGTGCACACCACCATGCTGCCCGAACCTGCCACATGGGGATCTGTCCGTCGCAGAGTGGACATTCACCTCTCTTAGCTATGCCTCTGTGTGTGGGATCTTAAGGAACAGGTGAAACAGTTTAAAACAGAGGACATGACCATAGGTGTTTCAAGAGCAGCTGGCACTCTGGAACCGTAAGACAGCACCATACATGACTGCATTTGGACAGGTAGCTCCATGGCACCAGGGGACAGGAGTAGAAGTGACTGTACAGGAACTTCAGGAGCAAGGGACACATTAAGAGGGCAGGACCAGGCTTGGCTGCATTGGTACTTTTGAGACAGCACCATGGGACCAAGCTAAACCAGATGGGGCTGCATAAAAACTGGCAAGATTCTGGGCCTGGTCAAGGCATCAAATTTATAATACTTGCTGATTAGGGTTGTACCACTGAAGAGGTAAGGATTTTCAAGCATTTCTCAAAGCTATATGTTCCCCGGAAAGAAGGCTAAACGTAAACCCTTTATTTGCAGGATTGGGCAGACTAAGTATGACTGAGCCAGGGAAGCATCTTCTTCATAAGAAAACAGGAAGATCTGCTTCTGGAAAGCAGTGTTAATGCACTGAATGCTCTGAACGGACGCAGAAGACAACCATCAGGTGAAGGCAGCAGTAAGAATGCCGCTTCTCAGGACATTACTCTCTGAAGCAGACATCTTCCGAGCAAGACTTTGGCCTACCAAGATACTGTAGTGGAGCAGAAGCTGTTCCTGGTGAATGAATAAAAAGGGACATTTATCAAAGTTGCAAAAAAAAATGATTACTGGCTTTCATGCGAAGGGTGGCAGTATTTCTGAAACTACAGAGTTTATGAATTGTGAGTGAACACAATGTGAATAAGTGATAGAAAAACTGCATAGCACCATGTGCTTCAGATGTGAAAGGTGAACATCAGCTATTAGGGTGTTCAAGGGCGGAATGACACATTACAATGAAGCAGCTTACAGCTAAAATGAACCAGAGAGCTACCAGACGTGTGTCTAAATCAACAGTTCAGTGAACTCTACTGCATATCGGGCTCCAAGGCAGACAGATAGTCATTGCACCACTGCTAATGAAGTATCGACAGAAAAGGATTCAATTTTCATTACAGTATCGGAATTGGATTTCCGGTAATTGGCAAAGGGCTGCCTTTTCCACTGAGTTTTGTTTTCTGCTTCGTCGAATGGATGGCTGTTGGTGTGTCAGGCGAGAAACATCAGAGTACAAGCACCCTACAACTATTGCTAAAATAACACAAGCTGGTGGTAGCAGCATTATTGCCTGGGATAGGTTTTCTGGCCCTACTAACCCATGTGGAAGGCACTTTCAACAGATATGGGTATGAATCATACTCAGGGCCATCTTTCCCATTGGGCACGGTAGGCACCTGCCCAGGGGCCCCACAGACACAGGGGGCCCGTCCGGGCGGCTGCCTGCCCTGCCCAGTGAATGAATACAGCCAGCATTATGAGCTTTCCCTGCCTGTCTGTGGCCAGGCACCGCGGTCCCTGCCTGCACTTCACTCATTACAGGGCGAAGTGCATTCCTATTCAGCCTGCGTCGGCTGTGTGTCGGGTCAAGGAGCAGGGGGAGGGGACGCACTGACAGCACTGGCCGGAGAGGAGATAAGCGTCGCTAGGCAGGCAGCTCCTCATCCTCAGTCCGTGCTGTGCCCCCTCCTGTGTGTCGGGTCAAGGGGGAGGGGGCGCACTGACAGCACTGGCCGGAGAGGAGATAAGCGTCGCTCAGCAGGCAGCTCCTCATCCTCAGTCCGTGCTGTGCCCCCTCCTGTGTGTCGGGTCAAGGAGCAGGGGGAGGGGGCGCACTGACAGCACGGCCGGAGAGGAGATAAGCGTCGCTAGGCAGGCAGCTCCTCAGTCCGTGCTGTGCCCCCTCCTGTGTGTCGGGTCAAGGAGCAGGGGGAGGGGGCGCACTGGCCGGAGAGGAGATAAGCATCGCTCACATCAGGAGAGGAGATAAGCATCGCTCACATCAGGAGAGGAGATAAGCATCGCTCACAGCAGGCAGCTCCTCACGGTCAGTGCTGTGCCCCCTCCTGTGTGTGCGCTCTCCTGTGCAGCAGCTGCTGATATTATCAGCACAAGTCTACAAGCAAATCTTTGTGTCCTGTGTCCCTGGAGTGTACAGGTTAGACTCAGTGCGTCTGTTTGAGTGTGTGCATATTTGTGTGTAAATGTGTGTGAGTGTAGCTGAATGTATGGCTGTATTTTGTATGGCTGTGAAAAAAGCACACTTTGGGCAACATGCATGAAATTTGGCGTGCGAATGCCAAATTTCATGCACCTAAAAATAGGCTAGAATGCACCTGATGTATGAACCTGCTCTACAGCGAGTCATAAATCAGGCGCATTCTAGCGCTGGGGTGCCATTTCTGGCTCAGGTAAACCACTTTGAAAGTGCTCTACCTGTTCCAGCAGTAATGTGCCTAGGAATGCCGCACTGAAGCTATAAATGTGTAGCTTTGTACGGTTCTTGTGCGCCCCGCCCCCCTGAGATCAGGCACATTACAAAGAGCCACAGGCACGATGTAATGTACCCCGGAGGGACATGCAGGAGATTTAAAAATGCATGAACGGGGCTGTGCCTCATACCGGGCTGTAAAGACAACAGATATCTGGCGCAGCCCTGTTCATACATGTCGCCCTTTATGCACCAAGGGCGACATATATGAATGGGGCTGTGCCTGAAGTCTGGCGTCATTTCAGTACGAAAACTGGCGCAGCCCTGTTCGCTCTATTTTTAAACCTGCCACAGGCCTGTATCAGGCCCATTACAAGGCACCCGCGCCTGATTTTGGGGGTGCGCTGGAGGCGTCTCACTACAACCGTGCAAAGCTGCACATTTATAGCTTCAGTGCGGCAAATCCAGGTGCATTACAGCATTGCCCGGATTTTGCCCGGACTTTGACTTTAAGAAACCATTTTTCCAGGCTACAACCTGAAGTTTCAGGAGCCAAATACGATCGTGATATTGATGGGGGTTTGGTGGAGGTTGATAATGTTACATCTCATTCCTTTTTTTGATAATGAGGATAATGTGAATTTTCGTTCCTTTGCAGACAATGTATGCCTATCGGATCTTAGGTCGCTGCTTGCAGAAAATAGCAGCAGCGATATAGGAACTGTTCCTGATATTACTATTAAAAAACAGGGATTTCTATCCTATTCAATCGAGACCTGATGGTCTTGATCTTTTCCAGGATCTTATTGAGCAAGATTTAAAAATATTACATAATAAAGTCTCTGCTGGTCATAGCATTAAAAATAAAAATAATCTCTCATATAAAGAACGGAAAGCAGTATTGGAACTCCAGGACAATACTGATTTACCCATTAGGCAGGCAGAAAAGGGAGGAGCTATTGTTCTTTTAAATTTGGGGCTTTATTGCAAATTGAATATGGAGGTTCTAAATGATCCTGTCACATATTTACCTCTTAATAGCGATCAGATCCTTCTTAAACAAATCTTGGATGAAGGCATAAAAATGGGGGCTATTACTTCTAAACTTGCGGCCAAATTATACGTAGATCATCCCATAGTTCCCGTCTTCCACTCTCTCCCTAAAGTCCACAAAGGGATCTGTCCTCCACCCTTGAGACCTATCGTGGCAGGGATAGGGTCTTTGGAGGAACCACTTGGAAAATGGATTGATTCCATTCTCCAGCCCTTAGTCATCTCCTTGCCTGGTTACATAAAGGATACGAAAGGTTTGGTCACTATGTTCTCTGATGTTAAGTGGGATGGTTCTGTGTCATGGTTGATATGTGACATTGTCTCCTTGTATTCCTCCATCCCACACCACTTAGTGCTAGAAGTTCTTCAATCCCATCTTGTTCGCTTCAGCCCCTACTCAGATACTTTTATTCATTTTGTTATATTGTGTACGGAGTTTTTACTCAGTCACAATTATTTCAGCTTTGATGGGGATTTCTTCTTACAGCGCTGTGGTGCCTCTATGGGGGCCAGGTTCTCTCCTTCCTTGGCAAACATTTTTATGTCTGCCTGGGAGGAGAGGTACCTGTTCTCTTCTACCTGTGTTTTTTCCCCCCACATCAGGTGGTATGGTCGCTATATTGACGATCTGCTCCTGGTGTGGGGGGGGGCACTCATACCCAAGCCTTAGAGTTTACACAATATATTAATGCTAACAGCATGAACCTGGTTTTTACTACAGAATGGCAAAAGGATAGTGTTAATTTTTTGGACATTACACTGGTAGGTCACAATGACAAAGTGGAGGTTTTTTCGTTTAGAAAATCCACCTCTCGTAACACACTTTTACATGCTAAGTCACATCATCCAAAGCATGTTGTTAATGCCATCCCGTACGGAGAACTTATTAGAATAAAAAAGAAATTGTTCCATACCTAATCGTTTCCCCATCTATGAGAAAGAAGTTCTTTCTAGACTAAGTCAGAGGAATTATCCAAAATGGTTGCTGGATAAAACTAGTCAAAAAATTTCTAGAATTGATAGCTCAAAATTGCTTGTCAACAATAATAATAAGAAAAATTAAAAAATTGAAAATTCTAAAATTATTTCATTTACTACCACCTATAGCGCTCAGTTCTCTCAAATTTGCAACATTGTTAAAAAATATCTTCCTTTAATTACTGAACCAAATAGTACCAAACAAATCATTAAAGAACAGGATGTTCGGTTTATTTCAAAACGAAGTCGTACTCTAGGTTCTCTATTATCTCCCAGTGTTTTCTCCTCTAATCGAGATCATCTTAATAAAACCTGGCTGAACACCAAGGGCATGTACAAATGCGGACATTCTAGGTGCATCACGTGTAGCCATGCTATTATATCTAAGGAATTCCATTCGGTGTCATATAACAAAGATTTTAAAATGAATAGCTACATTAATTGTAACACTCGCTTTGTAGTATACTTAATTACCTGTACAGTATGTCAAAAACAATATGTTGGCTGCACAACATGCTCCCTAAAGTCCCGCATCCGCAGACATCTGTCGGATGCCAAAAAACCTTTGAGTGTAGGTATCTCCATGGCGTCAAGACACTTTCAGGACGCACATGCAGGAGACGTTACCCACTTCTCGTTTCAGGGTATAGAACGGGTTAGTAGACCTGGGAGAGGTGGCGATCATAGGAGGAAGTTGCTTGCAAGGGAGGCCTGGTGGATCTTTACACTTGGCACCAGATTCCCTTGCGGTTTAAATAGACGCTATGATCTTATATGCCACTATTAATTATCCATCATGTTACCATTGCAGTTGCATCCAACACATTTGATCTATGTTTTTAAAGCTATGTATGTTTATGTTTTATTTGTTTACGTCATTTCCTCTCATCACATGAGAGATCACATGACCCGTTATCAGGGTATTTAAATTGCATTGTATATGTGTTTTGTTATGCCATGAATAAGGTGCTGCTGCACCGAAACGCTTCGGTCTCGATGCGACTTGCATGATTCTATGTGGATCTTTTAATCGCCTTTCATAAATAAATTTTTGGAACCATTTTTTCACCCTTGAGAATGTTCTCCGCTGGACTGTTTTTGTTTTGTTTTGTGTTGTTGCCTCCTTGCTGATGATCTGCTTCTCATCGAGTCCGGGCGTTGTTCATTTCTCCTTCACAATCGACCAGGTGAGCTGACTACCGTTTTGTTTTTTGCCAGTCTTTCATATGCCTGCAAGCAAGTCGTTCTCCCGACTACCCTTTGTTACATATTTGTGACATTATTACTCTTACAGTGCATATATAAATCTTGTTTTACGGTTCCATTTATTACCACTATGGCTGAGGATTTGGCGATTCCCCAAGCGACTTTACCGGCCAGACGCCAGAGAGCTGCGGAGGTCTTCTTACGTATTGAACAACGTGGTGAGCTTGATGATAATGAGCTAATGAATGACATGAAAAAACTTGAACGTCTAATGACTAAAGAACTTAAATTATGGTGGGACCAAACCACTTTGGAATCTTATGTGGAACACAACATGATCCCTAGGGGCTTGCGCCTTAAAAAGTTTCCCACTAACATGTCAGACCAGACATTTATGGACAAGTGGTATGCTATTCTTAGTGAGTCCTCAGTGAAATTAATTAAATTATTGATCACGCATGAGGAAGAAGTACGTGCTTCTATTAACACTGAAATTCTTGCTTTAAAGGACATTTTACGTTCTAAAGAGTCTTCTACACTATACTAAAAACCTGGATGAAAAAATACAACACAATCTGAAGAAGTTGGAGGATACTATTGTTGCTTATAAGAGCAAAAAATTTGCCCGTGACCGAAATGACTATGACAAAAACAACGTATACACCTGGCAAACATACAATAAAGGATTGAGATCCATATTAAAATCACCACATCAACGGAGTCAGTCTCACCATGGTCAGAATAAAGTCTCGTTTCCTAACTTGGATACGTCTGATGACGCAAGGATGTATAATACCTCGGATGAGGCTTCTGACGTTTCTATGACCGAACGACCGGGACCCAGTCATAAAATATACCAACAAAAAGGCAAACAAAATGTTACTCCTACTCTACCAAAAAATGCAGACGCCGCGGAGGCAGAAAACACAAGAGCAAAAAGATTGGTGAAAAAACGGAATTACAGATATTAGATCATCCAGTTATAATATATCCAGTTATATTATTTCTGAAGCTCAGCTCTCTGTTTTGTCTAAAGGTTTAAGTTTTGTACCCACTAACAATTTTGATCTTTTTAAAACCATCTTAGATGTCAATTATTTTGCCCGGACTTTGACTTTAAGAAACCATTTTTCCAGGCTACAACCTGAAGTTTCAGGAGCCAACTACGATCGTGATATTGATGGGGGTTTGGTGGAGGTTGATAATGTTACATCTCATTCGTTTTTTGATCATGAGGATAATGTGAATTTTCGCTCCTTTGCAGACAATGTATGCCTAACGGATCTTAGGTCGCTGCTTGCAGAAAATAGCAGCAGCGATATAGGTACTGTTCCTGATATTACTATTAAAAACAGGGATTTCTATCCTATTCAATCGAGACCGGATGGTCTTGATCTTTTCCAGGATCTTATTGAGCAAGATTTAAAAATATTACATAATAAAGTCTCTGCTGGTCATAGCATTAAAAATAAAAATAATCTCTCATATAAAGAACGGAAAGCAGTATTGGAACTCCAGGAAAATACTGATTTACTCATTAGGCAGGCAGACAAGGGAGGAGCTATTGTTCTTTTAAATTCGGGGCTTTATCGCAAATTGAATATGGAGGTTCTAAATGATCCTGTCACATATTTACCTCTTAATAGCGATCCAACTTGCAAATATCAGGTCCTTCTTAAACAAACCTTGGATGAAGGCATAAAAATGGGGGCTATTACTTCTAAACTTGCGGCCAAATTATACGTAGATCATCCCATAGTTCCCGTCTTCCACTCTCTCCCTAAAGTCCACAAAGGGATCTTTCCTCTGCCCTTGAGATCCATCGTGGCCGGGATAGGATCTTTGGGGGAACCACTTGGAAAATGGATTGACTCCATTCTCCAGCCCTTAGTCATCTCCTTGCCTGGTTACATAAAGGATACGAAAGATTTGGTCACTATGTTCTCTGATGTTAAGTGGGATGGTTCTATGTCATGGTTGACATGTGACGTTGTCTCCTTGTATTCCTCCATCCCACACCACTTAGCGCTAGAAGTTCTTCAATCCCATCTTGTTCGCTTCAGCCCCTACTCAGATACTTTTATTCATTTTGTTATATTGTGTACGGAGTTTTTACTCAGTCACAATTATTTCAGCTTTGATGGGGATTTCTTCTTACAACACTGTGGTGCCTCTATGGGGGCCAGGTTCTCTCCTTCCTTGGCAAACATTTTTATGTCTGCCTGGGAGGAGAGGTACCTGTTCTCTTCTACCTGTGTTTTTTCCCCCCACATCAGGTGGTATGATCGCTATATTGACGACCTGCTCCTGGTGTGGGGGGGGGCACATACCCAAGCCTTAGAGTTCACACAATATATTAATGCTAACAGAATGAACCTGGTTTTTACTACAGAATGGCAAAAGGATAGTGTTAATTTTTTGGACATTACACTGGTAGGTCAAAGTGGAGGTTTTGCCGTTTAGAAAATCCACCTCTCGTAACACACTTTTACATGCTAAGTCACATCATCCAAAGCATGTTGTTAATGCCATCCCGTATGGAGAACTTATTAGAATAAAAAGAAATTGTTCCATCCCTAATCGTTTCCCTATCTATGAGAAAGAAGTTCTTTCTAGACTAAGTCAGAGGAATTATCCAAAATGGTTGCTGGATAAAACTAGTCAAAACATTTCTAGAATTGATAGATCAAAATTGCTTGTCAACAATAATAATAAGAAAAATGAAAAAATTGAAAATTCTAAAACTATTTCATTTACTACCACCTATAGCGCTCAGTTCTCTCAAATTTGCAACATTGTTAAAAAATATTTTCCTTTAATTACTGACCCAAATAGTACCAAACAAAAACATTAAAGAACAGGATGTTCGGTTTATTTCAAAACGAAGTCGTACTCTAGGTTCTCTATTATCTCCCAGTGTTTTCTCCTCTAATCGAGATCATCTTAATAAAACCTGGCTGAACACCAAGGGCATGTACAAATGCGGACATTCTAGGTGCATCACGTGCAGCCATGCTATTATATCTAAGGAATTTCATTCGGTGTCATTTAATAAAGATTTTAAAATGAATAGCTACATCAATTATAACACTCGATTTGTAGTATACTTAATTACCTGTACAGTATGTCAAAAACAATATGTTGGCTGCACCAACATGCTCCCTAAAGTCCCGCATCCACAGACATCTGTCGGATGCCAAAAAACCTTTGAGTGTAGGTATCTCCATGGCGTCAAGACACTTTCAGGACGCACATGCAGGAGACATTACCCACTTCTCGTTTCAGGGTATAGAACGGGTTAGTAGACCTGGGAGAGGTGGCGATCATAGGAGGCCTGGTGGATCTTTACACTTGGCACCAGATTCCCTTGCGGTTTAAATAGACGGTATGATCTTATTTGCCACTATTAATTATACACCATGTTACCATTGCAGTTGCATCCAACACATTTGATCTATGTTTTTAAAGCTATGTATGTTTATGTTTTATTTGTTTACGTCATTTCCTCTCATCACATGAGAGATCACATGACCCGTTATCAGGGTATTTAAATTGTATTGTATATGTGTTTTGCTATGCCATGAATAAGGTGCTGCTGCACCGAAACGCGTCGGTCTCGATGCGACTTGCATGATTCTATGTGGATCTTTTAATCGCCTTTCATAAATAAATTTTTGGAACCATTTTTTCACCCTTGAGAATGTTCTCCGCCGGACTGTTTTTGTTTTGTTTTGTGTTGTGCCTGAAGTCTGGCGTCATTTCAGTACGAAAACCGGCGCAGCCCTGTTCGCTCTATTTTTAAACCTGCCACAGGCCTGTATCAGGCCCATTTCAAAGCACCCGCGCCTGATTTCGGGGGTGCGCTGGAGGCATCTCACTACAACCGTGCACAGCTGTACATTTATAGCTTCAGTGCGGCAAATCCAGGCGCATTACAGCTGGAACAGGGAGAGACCTTTACAAGGGCTTTATCTGAGCCTGAATTGTCGCTTTGTAGCTAGAAAGCGCTAAATCTATGACCGACAGTAAAACAGGTTCATAGATTTAGACGCATTCCATGCTACAAATGCATGCAAAAAAAAAATCATACATGTCACCCTAAATACGCATCAAAAAGGTACCTACCCTGTCCTATTGTTTTAAATTTGAATACATGACACAGTTCATATTGGGACCTGTGGTACATATTCCCATTGAAAACAATGGGACAATATGGTGCATGTGCTTACAGGAAAAAATTTCAAATTAGTGTTGAGTAAAAAAAAAAAAAAAAAAACATGTTAGGGTATATTCACACAACATCTTTGCAGGGCATACTTTGGGGCATAATTGCACTGCAATGCGCCCGAAGTACGCCCTGCAAAAACAGTAATATCATAGCAGTCACTAAGGGCCACATGAAAACTGTCTCAATCTAAAAGTTTCTTTGTTGTTCATAACAACTACTCAGAGTTCCCCTTTAATTTTTCCAGAGCACTATATAAAATGGGAGCTCTGATTGGTTGTTATGGGCAACAAAGTGAGTTTTAGATCTATACAGTTTTCATGTGGCCCCTAGTGCTCTAATTTCACAGCATATTCCCTTGTGCTTACTGTGGGAAAGTTAAGTTGAATGTGGGCCTGGCTGGAGTGTTGTGCGAAGTAAGCACAGGCCAGTGCGTACTTTCAACAGCAGGCGTACAGGGCCATGTAACTGTGTGTGACGCTATACACTGTGTGAACTCGGTCTGTTAATTATTTACATGTTTTACTAACAGTGTCAGCGCCAGAATAGCGCCGTTTCCTCATCAGCAATTCCGTGATTGTAAGCAGAATTCCGACAAGGAAATGACGCTAGATGTTCCTGTGGGTGGTTTTGTTGGAGGGGGGGCCCAGTGCACAGCTCTGCCCGGGGGCCCATAATGTAGTTAAGACGGCCCTGATCATACTTGCCAACTTTTGAAAGTGGACATCAGGGAGATTTGAAGGTGTGGTGCATGATCATGTCCTCTTGTTGTTGAGCCACACCCCTTCACAAAAAGTCACACCCACTCTACCAAACTGTGTAACGGCTCTGGAAGAAAGCTAAATTAGGATTTTGGCATCATACAGCTTCCCTGGACTGTTGGATAGCCTATTCAGCATTCAGTAGAGCTGGGAGATACTGCCAAACTGTGCCTGAACCTAAACCATTTCATTACAATCAATATTTCTACCATAGAGTGATTATATAGTGGTATATACCAGTGTACACAGGCTCTAAAGACTGCATATAACACCATACAGTGACCACTGTATATACCACCATACAGTGTACACAGATCTGCAGACTTTTAAGTGACTACAGCGCAGTAACGTCTAGGGACTCACTGGAGACGTCTCCTGTGACTGGAATTGTTATCTTTCCTTTTCCTCTCTCCATCCTGTCCAGACCGCCATGATGACTTCTTCCGATCGCGACTCATCCCTGCAAAATTTGTCACACAAACATATTATAATTTGTATTTTTTCAGCACTTCCCTACCTGTAGCCACCTCTGTACAAAATCAACATGGGGTCATAGGTGAGGCGGTTATGGGGTAATAGATGTAGGTGGAAAAGTTATGGGCGATAGGTGGCGTGATAGGTGCAGATGAGAGGACTATGGGTTAATAGGTGGGAAGGTTATGGGGTTATAGGTGGAGTGTTAGTGGAGGTGAGAGGAATATGGGGTAATAGGTGGGAAGGTTATGAGGTGATAGGTGGAGGTAAGAGGACTATGGGATATTAGGTGGAGAGGTTAGGGGGTGATAAAGGGGTTGTATTTTGTGTAGGATACATAACACAATGGTGGGGAGTGGTGGGAGAGAGGAGTACAGAGCACTGCTTACAATTTCTTTGTGGGGAGCATAGGACCATCCCTCTGGAGATTGTGCTGCAGCTGGGGTCTGTACCCCCCTATAATCATATTGTGCAGGTTGAACTCCATACCCTTCACCCTCAGAAGATCAGCCGCAAGCATGATATTCAGTGGATGCAGAAAATGGAGTTTAGTACTCTCATGTTTTTTTTATGTTCTTATATTCATACAGATTTCTCCTTTGGACTATGTCGAACTCATTGGATTATGTTGGACCAACGTTGGATTGATTTCTTTAATAAAATGGTGAAAGTGGGCTGATGTCGGGGAGTGTTTATTTAAATAAAAAATGTTTGTGTAATTTGTATGTTTTTGTTTCCCATTTAATTCCAGTTTTCAGAATGGCGGTATCTGACAGACACCTCTCCATTCGAGCTTGGTGTCAGCAAGCAGTAGTTTTTGTCACCCCAAGGCTGACACCAACCTTGTGTCACTGTTGTCCTAGTGCCTAATGCACCAGGGGTACTAATTTGATGGTCCGCATCTGGAGCAGCTACATGCTGGGATTTTTAGAGTCGGAAGGGACCAGTGCTAATGGTTCTTCCCATTCTGATAGTATCAGCTGTCGGTTTTTCCTTGGCTGGTCTTTTATTTTTTTCAAAAATCATTTATTTATTGAGAATCCTAATGTGGGCAACTCCTGTAATCATTACAGTGGATGCCCATGTTCAAATTCTCATTAAATAATTATTTTTTTCAGAAAACAAACGACGTGGGGTTCCCCCCCATTTTCCATAACCAGGCATGGTAAGACTGACAGCTGCCGCCTGATGCTATCAGAATGGGAAGAACCATCAATAATGGGTCCCTTCCCATTCTAAGAATACCAGCCTGAAGTTGCTCCAGAAGTGGACCATCACATTAGAGGGTCCCCTTCTGATGGTTACCGGCTCTTCCCAGTACCCCTGGTGCATTGGGTACTGGAGTACTAGTGACACCAGGTTAGTGCCAGCTTTGGGCAACAAGAAACACTACTGGCTGACACCAAGCCCGAGCAATAGTAATGAAGAGGCGTCTATCAGAGACCTCCACTACTATCACTGGAATTATATATTGCACAAAAAAAACACCTTTTATTTAAATAAACACTCAATATACCCTCTTTAACCATTTTATTTGAAAAAAATAGATCCAAAGTTGATCCGACGTAATCCACTGAATCCGAAGTAGTCTAAATGGGAACCTGTAAATAAACAAACATTACACACGTACATATAGACTGGATACCCAACTCGGCATCCAGGTAAGCTGAGTGACATCCATTGCCCACAGGTAACACCCAGCTTTCCATGATAGGGATGCTAGGTTCCACCTTTAGGGGATGGAGTGTCACCCAGCTTCTCTGAATGCTGAATAGGCTATTGCCATAGGCAATCGCCAGAGAGGCGGCAGCTGTGCGGAGTTGTGCGTTGTTGGTAGTGTTGTTGTGCAGTGCACTGGTGTTGATGCAGTGCCTCTGTGTCGCCAGATCATGTTAGATGGCACAGAAGTCATGGCCCAGGGGGTTACCCTGTGACAGAGCAGGGCTGGTGCTGTATAGGTATAGACTCTATACCCATATAGACCCCTCTGGACCACCTCTGACACAATCTGGCGACACAGTGGCACTGCATCCACACCAGTGTGCTGCACATCAACACTACCGACAACACGCTCCACACAGCTGCCTCCTCTCCATGTGCCCCTGTCTGCTGCTGTTCCACTCCATCTCCCTCACCCTCCGATCGTTCACTGTGTGTATAGTAAGTTACAGACAGCTCTGTCTGTGGCTCTGTCAATAACTTACTATATACAGTGAGCAATCGGAGGGTGAGGGAGCCGGAGTGGAGCAGTCGCAGGCAGGGGCCACCGACAGAGCTGTCAGTGACTTAGTATATACAGTGTATATAGTAAGTACACTGTATATAGTAAGTACAATATAGAGAGTAAGTTACTGACAACACTGCCTGTATACAGCTGTAAGTTACCGTACAGTTGCTGACAGCTCTTACTATATACAGACAGGTCAGTAACTTACTATATACAGTGTACTTACTATATACAATGTGCTTACTATATAGTATATATAGTAAGTTACTGACAGCTCCTTCTGTGTATATAATCAGTTGCTGACAACTCTGTATATAGTAAGAGCTGTCAGTAGTGTACTTACTATATACAGTGTACTTACTGTATACACTGTATATAGTAAGTTACTGACAGCTCTGCCTTTGGCCCCTGCCTGCGACTGCTCCGCTATGGCTCCCTCACCCTCCGACCGGTCACTGTATATAGCAAGCTATTGACAGAGCCACAGTAACTTACTATATACACAGTGAGTGGTTGGAGGGTGAGGGAGCCAGAGCGGAGCAGTCGCAAGCAGGGGCCGCAGACAGAGGTGACAGGAGTCGAGGACGAGCGTGAGCAAGAGGGGAAAACATAAGTACTTATCACGGACCGTCATCTGGGCAGCACGCACGTCATGAACAGGCCGTGCGCACCGCCCTACTAACCTTTATACACCGCAGAAGCCACCGCCGCCCCGCAGTGGTGCCGGAGCAGTGTCCTAACACTACCCTGGCGCCGCGTTCACTTAAAGAACCCCCGCTCATCCTTCCGGGGGGTGGGAGGTGACCCCCATTTGCGGGAACCTCCCACCCAAAGCGGGAGTGTTGGCATGTATGGTATGAATACATCCTTGCAGATCACACACATCTACAATACAAATTATTTTTCTTGTGGCGAATGAGATCTTCCAGCAAGACAATGTAACATTACACAGCTAGAAATATCCAACATTGGATGAACAGCATGACCAAGACTTCATGTAGTGCCCTGGTGTCCTAATTCCCTAGATTTGTACCCAGTTGAGAATCTGTAAGACCACCTCGATTGTCACAATCTACCAGGACCTCATTGAGTCACTCCCAGCCTGCCTAGCTGCTGTCTGTGCTGCACACAGCAATTACTCTGGTTATTTTAATGGTGGTCATAATAATTTGAGTTGACTATGCAGTACATAAGGCACCTAAAGAGCATTTGGAGCTGTAGCCACGTATTGCACATAGAGACTTCGCTTATTCTTTTATGGTCTTTGATATAAACTGGTGCCCAGCCAGCTGATGTGAGGACCTGAATAAAAACTAACATTGAATTTACATAACTCGCCTTTTATTCAGTCAGGCTAGCAAACAGCGCAGGTTCCCTCCAAAATTAAGATGTTATTTTCTCCTATTAAATAATTAGCAGTGAAAGGTTTCGGTTTGGGTATGCATCTCCTGCTAATTGTACTTGTCAGGGTGTTGCTCAGACCAAAGAAAAAGAATAAACTCAAATTTCGGATTTATGAGACTCAGTGTGGCTGAGGAGAGGATATTGGGATTTAATAGCACTGGGACACTTTGTGAACTTTATGAAATATAAAATACAGTTCAATATTTATATGAGTTCATTTATAGACTAATAAAGATTTATATAGCAAATGAATATTTCTGAAACGCTCAAACTTTTTTCAACATTTTCTACAAAGTCCCTTTGTGATTCATTAGGGAAAAATAAATGGGTTCATTTTTATTCCCAATTAAATTTATTTTTTAGAACATTGAATAGAGAACCAAATCAGTAGAAGTAAATCCAGTTTATCGTAGCTAAAATATGTAATTTTCTAATGACATCATTTTATTCTAATATTTTCCAAAGCCTGGCACAAACAGGCCATATTTTGTTCTAGTCACTCGGTGTCTATGGTGGTTTTTAGCAAGGGGTGATACAGGTTCTTGCAGGAAAAAAATGTTTTTTTACTGATGCCCCAGCAGGGTGGTCAATGGGAGATCTGCCTCCTAAATACTGGCAGGTGCAAAGGAGCCTTTTGCTTCCTGCTCTACCATTCTCTATATAGCAAGGTCGGGAGATACTGTTGAGACTACAGCACCTTTAACTAAAAAGGGCCCGGGTGGTAATTAAGGAGGTTGAGTGTTGAAACGCTTCAGGACAATGCGTCAGCCTTAATATTCTGGGAGCCAGGTCTATATGTAACAATAAAGTCAGATTTGGTAAAAAATAGGGCCCACCTAGCCTGGCTGGGATTGAATCTCCTAGTGTATTCAAGATAAGTTCGGCTTTTTTGATCAGTTAGCACAGTAATCTGATGTCTCCACCCCCAAAAAAAATGATGTCATTCCGCAAATTCCCACTTGATGGCAAAAAGTTTCCAATTTCCAATGTCATAATTTCTTTGCGTATGGGAGTATTTATGTGAGAAAAAGACACAGGGGTGCAAACTGGTCAAAGAGAGAGGCAATTGCGACAAAACTGCTCCCACTCCTACCTCATCAACCTCCACAATAAGGCCTCGTTCACACGGCTTATTCTGCCGCGTATTGGCGCCGTACTGCGCACCTAATTTGCGCTTCAGTACGGCGCCAATCCGCGGCAGCAATTACGGTAATCCACTGTTCTCAATGAGAGCAGTGGAATCCGTCGCTCCTCCCCGCTCGGCGAATCCGCCGCGGGCGGAGAAAGTGACATGCACATTATTTACGCCGCGTACGCGCCGTAAACAATGCATTGTCTATGGGGCCGGGAGCGGCGCCCCCGCCGCGCTCCGGCCCCGCCCCCGTCCCGCCCCCTTATTCACGGCGGATTTGTGCGCTCAATACGGCGCACAAATCCGTCGGGAATAAGCCGTGTGAACACGGCCTAAGGGGGCACAAGAGATCAGGCTGACCCAGAACAGGAGCTTCAGTAAAACACTGTTTCAAGGTTTTTTTGTAAGGTCCATTAAAGGTTTCGTACAGAAGAAAAGTTACGGATAAACAATCTATAATAATTAGCAAACCCCAAGAATCTCTGCAGAGCCTTCAGGGAGGTAGGTTATATCCCATCCAAAATAGCCCAAACCTTGATGGAATCCATATGGAAAGCATGTGAAGTGAGAATATAACCTAGGAAATGCAACTCTTGTACCCCAAAGAGATATTATTCCAATTCTGCATATAAGTAGGTCTCCTGGAGAACCCGCAGGACAGTACGTACATGTTCTATGAGGAAAGATCAGTGAGAAGAAAACACCAAAATATCATTCAGATAAATGATAATAAATCGTCCAATGAGATTTCGAAAGATGTTGTTAATAAAATCTTGAAAAACCACCGATGCATTGCTTAAGCTGAAGGGCATAACCAAATACTCGTCATGCCCACTGGGGGTATTAAAAGCTGTCTTCCACTTATCTCCGCAAATCTAACTTGAAGAACCAGGTACCCACTGAAATCTGGTTGAAAAAATAGGGGATGAGAGGAAGAGGGTGCTGATTTTTAACTCCTTGTAGTCGATGCATGGCCTCAGACCACCATTCTTATTTTTGACAAGGAAGAAGTCTTTCATAGCCTCTCTCTGGTGCAGAAAGATTATATACCTAGCCCTAAGGAAATCTGACAATCAGAAGCAAGCCAATATAAGTCATACGGTCTATGCAGTGGGAATAATTCCCTACCTGTTGCAGAGAACACATCAGAATACTCTTGAATACATTTTGGTACTTGGAGTAAGAGTGGACAGCGATAGTGTTAAACAATAGGGTTCTTATGAACCATGTCAGCCTTCTCCCTCTCAGTTACTGGGTTATGAACTGGTTACCAATGTAATCCCACAACTACATCTGCTGGTAAGGTATCTAATACAAAAAAGGGCATAACCTCGGAGTGTAACGATCGTATCTTTAACATAACCGGAGGAATGTGAAACTTAATTGCCCCCTGACAGAGAGGGGTGTGGTCTATAGCAACCACATTAACTTGGATTACGAGAAGCAATAATGAAATACCCAGTATGTCTGCCACCCGTGAGTCCAGAAAATGTGCTGCAGGACCACAGTCAAGAAATTCATCCCCAGAAAAAACATAGTTTTTATACACACTACAAGTACACAAAACAAATCTTTGTGATACAGTGGAAAATACTTGGCTGCCTAGTTGACCATCCCAAGAGTCACCTATGTGCTGGAGTTTTCCAGAGTTTGACATTTTAGGGAGACGTGATCAAATCCATGTGCATTGCATCTCGATCTGGGTCTGATGTCTCATTAATTGGGTGGACATTTCAGCATGCTCCCTTTAAAGTTCCCTTAAACAAAGATTGAGCCATAGATTCCTCTAGGGTTTTGGGTTGCAGATAACTGAGCAACATGTCCTTGAGTGTCTCTGACAGACTTTGACGGAGGAGACATCACAGTGCTGAATCATTCCACTGCAAAGGCAGTGATCAGCACCTGAATTTGGAACAGTAGTCCTCCACTGGTTGCTGCCCCTGGCAGAGAGATAACAGGTCAGTCTCAGCTACGGAACTGATGTCTGGTTTGTTATACAGGAGACCCAAAGCATCAAAAAACAAGTCTACAGAAGACAGTTCTGAGGAGCCGGATTTCAGGGAGAAGGCCAAAACTTGAGGATTTCCCTGTAGCAACGAGATGATGAAGTCCACTTGTTGTTCCTCAGCCAAAAATAAAGCTTGCAGCTTTCCTGGAGAGTAGCATAGGCTCTATGGTTGCCAAAAAAGTGATCAGGCAGATTTAAGTTGGGCTCGACAGGTGGACATATAGAAACTACGTTCTGGGTGGATGTTCTCTCCTGCAATTGAACCTTTTGAGCAAAATTTTGGACCAACTGCGCTAGACCGTGCATCTGGTCCACCAGGTTATTGATTGTTCCATATTTTGTGGCTGGCATAAATTCTGTAGAAAAAAAATATGGGCCTGTGATTATGTTAGGGATGTCCTAATCTCTCTCTGGCTCACAATGCCTAAAACAGAGCAAACGCCCTGAAAAGGGTGACCTCGCACTGGAACCTATCCTGAACAACCCAATCTAAAGCAGGCATCAAACAGATGTAATGGATGTTGTGTGGATAAAGATGATACCAGTCAGATAGAGAATGCAAATACATAAACTTTACTGGAGGTAGTTCCTTCACAGTGCAGATCAGAGTACAACAGCAGTTTCTTTCCTTCTTACAACAGGGTCTCAAGCCACCCAGTCATCTCCCTTCTATTTCACAGCAATCTCTTTCTCTTTTCTTGCACATCCCTAGCCAGCTCCTCTGGCCACATGGCATGCACCGCCTCCCTGGCTCCCTTCACATCCGGTTCCTTGCCCCAGTCTCCACCCCCCAGATGCCCTGTGCTGTAGGTGGGTGGATCTAACAAAGTTAACCCTTGACTGGAACTCCTGCACTGCACATTACTTAACTTTACAAAGCACAGTATAGCCATATTCACAGGAACAACATATACAAACTTCAACACATTAGTGGGATACCACAGAGACAACATACAAGAGACAAACAGGGCACAGACTATAGAGAAAACAAACAGGTAAGCCAAGTCAGACGAGACATGGTCAAGCCAGGAGAGAACGCAGTACAAAATCAGCATTAAGGAGAATAGCAGATATACTAGTCATAGTCCAGAACCAGAAAAACACCAATAATAGCAAACCACAGAGGAACAAAAGCCAGGACACAGAAGCAATCACAGACCAGAGGGCATATTAACTGGCTACAGAGAGGCATATTACCTGGCTGCAGGGGACTACCTGGCTGCAGAGGGCATATTACATGGCTACAGAGAGGCATATTGTAATGCAGGGGTGGATTTGCTGGACCACCGCAAGCGATGATAGTTAAGCAACGCCAGGGAGCGGAGTCTAAGTAGCCCCCGGTGTTCACCAGAGCCCGCCGCAAAGCGGGATGGACTTGCTGCGGCATGAGGCTACCAGGTCGCTACCCCTGACGTGACTTGCTTGCGGCGGCAACCGGGTTAATGCGTGGTACAGAATTGGGATCCGGAGACGTAGTCGGGGACAGGCAGGAGGTCAGGACGGGTGGCAGAGGTTCGTGGTCAGAGACAGGCAGAAGGTCAGGGCAGGCGGCAAACAGGCAAGGTCAGGAAACGTAAGCAGGCGGACTGGTACACGGGAAGACAAGATGGACTACTGAATACAGACTAGGCACTCCAAACACACACCAACGAACTGGCAGTGAGTGTAGGAGGCGTGCACGATACATAGCGTCAGAGGCCGACGAAGGCCAATTACTGGCGCGCTATCCCTTTAAATCCCGACCAGCCCTACGCAGCGGGTACGCGCACGGCGGCTGTCAGTGGCAGACGGAGGAAGCACAGGAGCGGGGACTGGTGAGTACGGGGTTTCGTGGACAGGAGCAGAAGGGCAACGGCTGCGGGCAGCAGCGGCACCCACGCCGGACCCCGTACGCGCAGGGGGACGACCGCGGCGGGGCGCAGCACGGCGCCCCATGACAGTACACCCCCCCCCCCCTTAGATTTCCCCCTCTTCCTTTGGAATTTAGAGAGGAGATCAGGGGACAGGTTGGCCTCCAGTTCCCACGAACCCTCTTCCGGACCGAAGCCCTTCCAGTCAATAAGGAAGAACCGCTTCCCCCTCACCGTCTTCTCCGCCAACACCTCCTTAACCTCAAAGATGTTATCTGTATCAGCGACAGGAGAAGGCGAGACAGATCTACGGGAGAAGCGGTTCAGCACCACCGGCTTGAGGAGGGACACGTGGAAGGCGTTAGTAATACGTAGGGTCGGGGGCAAGCGGAGCTTGTAGGATACTGGGTTCAGTCTCCGAAGTACCACAAAAGGGCCCAAGTATTTGGGGCCCAACTTGTAACTGGGCACTTTGAAGCGGATGGATTTGGTGGATAACCAAACCCTATCGCCCAGCTCAAAGAGGGGCGGGGACCTACGATACCTGTCAGCATGAAGTTTGGTGCCAGCAGAAGCCCGTAGCAGGGCCTGTCGTGTGAGATGCCAGAGAGCCTTGATGTCCTTTACTTGGGCATCCACGGCAGGGACAAAAGGTAGCTAGAGGGAGAGGTGGGCGGGGATGTAACCCAAAGACGACAAAAAAGGGGGATGCCCCAGCGGATTCCGAATCTAAAGAGTCATAGGAAAACTCTGCCCAGGGGAGAAGATTGGACCAGTTATCATGACGGGCGGAAACAAAAAAACGCAAGTAGGTACCCAACACCTGGTTAACATTCTCTACCTGCCCGTTAGTTTGAGGGTGGTTTGCAGATGAAAAATCTAGCTGAACCCGCAACTGACAGCACAGAGCCCGTCAAAATTTTGCAATAAACTGGACTCCCCTGTCAGAGACAATAGGCAAAGTGAGACCGTGCAATTGAAAAACATGACGGAAAAAATGTTGGGCCAGCTGGGGGGCAGAGGGTAACCCAGGCAGAGGGATAAAATGAGCCATTTTAGAGAAGCGATCGGTCACCACCCAGATGACCGTGTTTCCAGATAAGGGCGGGAGATCTGTAACAAAGTCCATGGCGACATGGGTCCAGGGTTTTTTCCGGCACAGGGAGAGGCTGAAGAAGGCCCGCGGGTTTGAGACGAGGGACCTTATTACGGGCACAGGAGGTGCAGGCCAGAACAAAGTCCCTGACATCCTGAGCAAGGGTGGGCCACCAGTAATAATGGGAGACCAGCTGTAGAGACCTATGGACTCCTGGATGTCCAGCTGTTGGGGAAGAATGTCCCCACTTCAGGATTCTAGGCCGCAAGGCAGGACACACATAAGTCTTCCCAGAGGGCATGTGTTGAAGATCAACGGGAGCAGCCATGACGAGCCGTTCTGGAGGGACTATGTGCTGTGGAGGAGGCTCAAGACCCACTGTATCCGAAGAACGAGATAGGGCGTCAGCTTTGACGTTCTTCCCGGCTGGCCGACAGTGTAGAAGCAAGGCAAACCGGGCAAACAAGAGCGACCATCAGGCCTGCCGGGGATTCAGGCGATGAGCCGACTGCAGATAGAGGAGGTTTTTATGGTCAGTGAAGATGTTAATAGGGTGACGAGCCCCCCCTCCAGCAGGTGACGTCACTCTTCTATGGCCAATTTTATGGCCAGTAATTCGCTATCACCAATGGTATAATTCTTCTCGGCAGGAGAGATAGTTTTGGAGAAAAACCCACAAGTATGCAGTTTACCCGAGGAGGATCTCTGCAGGAGGACAGCACTGGCACCCACCGAGGAATCGTCCACTTCCAGGATGAATGGGCGGTTAGGGTCCGGGCGAGACAGAACCGGAGCAGACGTGAATGCAGATTTGAGACGGTTGAAGGTTTCTTGAGCTTCAGGGGGCCAGGATTTGGGATTGGCGTTTTTCTTAGTTAGAGCCACCAGGGGAGCCACCAGCATAGAGAAGTGTGGGATAAATTGTCTATAATAATTGGCGAATCCCAAAAAACGTTGACTGGCCCGAAGGCCCACCGGTTGTGACCACAGTAACACTGCGGAGAGTTTTGAAGGATCCATCCGGAGACCCTTATCAGAGACGATGTACCCTAAGAAGGGTAAGCTGGTACGTTCAAAGAGGAACTTCTCCGGTTTGCAAAAAGCTGATGGGTGCGGAGACGCCTGAGGACCTGGCGGACGTGGTGGTGATGAGTTTCGAGATCAGGAGAAAAAATTAGAATATCGTCCAAGTAAACAATAACACAGACGTAGAGTAGGTCCCGGAAGATCTCGTTGACAAAGTTCTGAGTCACAGCAGGGGCGTTGCAGAGACCAAATGGCATAACCAGATACTCGAAGTGGCCATCCCGCGTATTAAACGCCGTTTTCCACTCATCGCCTTCTCGAATGCGAATTAAGTTATAAGCACCGCGTAGATCCAGCTTGGAAAAGATTTTCGCGCCACACAGGCGGTAGAAAAGTTCTGAGATCAAGGGCAGAGGGTAGCGTTTTTTTACCTTAATTTTATTTAAGCCGCGATAGTCGATGCAGGGCCAGAGAGACCCGTCTTTTTTCTCCACGAAAAAGAAGCCGGTTCCTGCTGGAGACAAGGACTTACGAATAAAGCCTTTACGGAGGTTCTCAATGATGTACTCTTTTTTTGTATAACTGTGTTTTTATTGTAGCAACACATAAAGTCAACCCGTGTACATGAATAAGAGAAAAGAAATTCCACAGTACACTAATACAATCATAACATGTATAAATTGCATAATGAGGACGCAGTAGTTATCTAGGAGGAAAACCAAAGAAACCTCTTATACAATGACATTATTCCCCGACTTCTTTCTTAATTTTCATCAAAATAACTGGAGATTAGTTCAAGAACTAAGCAAATTTGTCCATCATATCCTGACTAGAAGAAACTTATGGGGTTAACCATGGATGAGTATTAACCAATAACCTTAGGTACCCACGGTTTGCAGTATTAAAGGAATACACACGTACTTTGTTCGAAGCAAATAATCACAGCAATAAACGTTATACACTAGAACAGACCATTAAGACAGGACAGAAACACTAAGGGGAATACAAAAGACAGACAGTGGGGCAGGGACCCTTCCTCATCATCCCGAGAGTGCCAGCTAAGCCATGCCAATTTGGATCATATGAATATCCCAGGGTCTCCATATCTGCAGGAACTTATCCATCTGGTTGTTGAGGAGAGCTGTAAGATACTCCATTCTGCGCACATCCTGTATTCGTTTAATAAATCGTCGTCAGATGGAGGAAGGGGGATTTCCAGCACCTAGCAATCAGGCACCTGGCTGCTGTCAAAATATGCAGGGTCAACTGCATCTCAACCTTCCACACAGGATGGGGCATCAGAATCAATAAGAAAAGCTTTGGATACAGAGAAAAACGCGAGCCTACCACCTCATGTAGGAGATCCCGCACTCTGGTCCAGAAAGGTTGGATTAACACAAACTCCCAGTAAATTGAAAGAGATGTGCTCCCCATTCCGACATCTCCACCAATGGTCAGAGACCGTAGGGTTTGAATTTATGTATCACGTCGCGTATGGTACCAGAAGTACAGGATCTTGTACTGGTTTTCTTTATACAGCGCGCAGATGGATGTCTTAGACGCTCTCCTCCAAATGTTCTTCCAGTCCTCTAGAGGAATGTTCATCCCATGTGCCTATCCAGCGGTCCATATATTATGCCTCGGTAAGTCTCTGGTTCTGGGACGCATAATTTTCTGATAGATGGCCAAATAAGTCCCTTGGTAGATGTGCCCGCTTTACAGATCCTTTCAAAATTAGTTGGGGGTGACACTCTGTCAGTCTGGAGTACCTGGCACATGAAATGGCCAATTTGTAGATAGGAGTAAAACCCCTGCTCCGACAGCCGGAAGGATGTCTGAATCTCTTCAAAGGACATTAATTTCCTAGTTCTAAAGTTAACTATATCCGCAAACCTAAATAATCGATTATCAAACCAGGGCTTAAAACTGGCCGTTGACAAGCTATCCGGTAAAAGGGGGTGAAACAGGAAAGATGTCATTGGTGAGGCTTCGGAACTCAAGGAGAAACGTTTGGAGCAAATTCGCCACACGTCTCTCAAAAGAGTCATGGGGCCCAATAACTTTCTATCCAATTGCACCTCCGAGGTGTTCCACAACAAAGAGTTAGGGTGAATAGGGGCCAGCCAGAGTTTTTCAATCTCTACCCAAACTGTATAGGCATACAGTGACGACCATCCCGGAATTCTCCGTAGTTGGGCAGCCCAGAAGTATTTAATTATGTCTGGCACCCCTAGTCCCCCTGCCGATCTTGGTGCTAATAGAACACTCTTCGGTACTCTATGTCGCCGCCGCGCCCATATAAACTGGATTATAGCCGACTGTAAAGCCCTGAGTTCCCGCAGAGGCACCTGAACTGGGAGGGATTCAAAGAAATAAAGCAGTTTGGGGAGGATTGTCATTTTAACAGACGCAATCCTTCCAAACCAAGAAAGAGGTAGGCGATGCCACTGGTCCAACAACTTCCTGATTTCAGCGAATAATTTGGGATAGTTTTGTCTGTACACTGTAGCGTATGAATCTGTCAAGTGAACCCCCAGGTATTTTATCGCATCTGTTTTCCAGTTATAAGGGAAGTTGGCTCGTAGAGAGGTCGTCAGGGCTGCTGGAATGTTAATGGGCAAAGCTTCTGTCTTTTTCGTGTTTACCTTATACCCCGATAGCCTACCAAAGTCTCGTAACAGAGAGTGTAAATTAGGTAAGGTCGTATGTGGGGAGGACAGAGACAGGAGTATATCGTCGGCGAACAGTGAAAGCTTGTATTCCCTATTGCGTACTACCACCCCTCTGATGTCTGGATTCATTCGAATTGCCGCTGCCAGGGGTTCAATGGACATCACAAATAGGAGCGGGGAGAGCGGGCAACCCTGCCGAGTCCCATTTTTGATCGGGAAGGGGGCCGACATACTATGGGGCAATCGAATTGTGGCATTTGGATTTTGATATAGACTGCGCACCGCTTCTAAATAAGGGCCCCGCAGACCATACGCCTCCAAGGTTGTGAACAAGAAGGACCAACTTAAGCGATCAAACACTTTTTCTGCGTCTAGGCTCAAAAATAGAGCCGATTGATCTTCCCTGTTGACAACCTCTATCAAGTCCAAGGCCCTTCGAGTATTGTCGGCGCCCTGTCTGCCCATCACGAACCCTACCTGATCTTTATGGATCAGCGAGGGAAGCCAGGGGGCCAAGCGATCTGCTAGAAGTTTCGTAAAAATCTTCAAATCTGAATTCAGCAGGGCAATGGGTCTGTAATTCGCTGGGTCCGTCTGATCTCTGTCAGGTTTGGGGATGAGAGTGATATATGAATGGGACATAGTGGCCGGTATTGGGGAACCCTGCAGGAACGAGTTATACAGAGATGTCATATAAACCGATAATTGAGGAAAAAAGGTTTGATAATATAAGTATGTCAGTCTGTCCGGACCAGGGGCCTTGCCGCTAGGCATATTCTTTAAAACACCCTCGATTTCCTCTGGGGATATCGGGGCATTAAGCTCCGCTATCGCTTCCGGGGGGAGTCTAGGAAGGTTACATTTACCCAAAAATCCCTCAATCAAATCACGTCTATGAATCGCATCTGGGGGCAAGGTGTCAGGTAAAGAGTAAAGAGCTGAAAAATAATCCCTAAAGACGCGGGACATGGCTTCTGGGTCATATACCAGAGTGCCTGAGCGGTCTTTCAGGGCTTGGGGGGTTCCTCCCATTGATTCGTTTCTTAACTGCCTAGCCAGCAGGGTGTGGGGTTTATTCCCCTTGTCATAAAACTTTTGTCTGGAATACATCAGCAATCTCTCCGTTCCGTCTATTGACAGGGTCTTTAGCTGATTTCGCACAGCTACTATGCGTCGGAGAATCGGTCTGGAGGGCTTGCTGAGTAACTTAGCCTCTAGTTCCTTCAGTTGTTGCGTGAGCGTACCCATTTGCGCACCCCTGTCTCTCTTAATACGAGAGCTCAGGGCCACACAACATCCCCTGATCACCGCCTTATGCGCTTCCCATAACGTAGCCCCCGATGACACCGAGCCCTCATTGGTCTCGAAATATTCCACGAGGCAGGACCTCACCTTTTCCTGCGACTCCCCCTTTTTGATTAAACTTTCGTTTAAACGCCAATGGCACTTTCTGCTACCTGTCATCCCAGGGTCTAGGGTGAGGGTCACCGGGGCGTGGTCCGACCACGTGATGGCACCCACATCCGCGTCGACCACCTTCCTCAGGGCCAAAATGTTCCCGAAAAAATAATCAATGCGGGTGTGCGACCCATGGGGTGGGGAATAAAATGAGAATGCCTTCTCAGTGGGATGGAGCACACGCCAGAGATCAAACAATGCATGGGAGCGAATCAGTTTACGAAACTCTCTAGAAAGCCCTCTTTGCGTTCGAGATAGTGGTGTGTCTTTGACCTGAAGCCTATCCATAGAATCAGAGAAAGAGACATTAAAGTCCCCCCCAATCAGCACCAAGGCCGGTAGTAGCCTGGATACCTTAGAGAGCACCCGTTTAAGGAACCTAATTTGGGACTTATTGGGCGCATATAGATTACATAGGATTATTGGGGATCCCCCCATAAGACCCTGAAGAATTATATATCTACCATGGACGTCTGCAGTGACCTGCTGGACCTGGATAGGACATGTTCTAGAGAGTAGGATAGCCACCCCAGCTCTCTTCCGCGACTGCGAGGCGGTATAAGCACGTGGGTATAATCCCTTGACAAAAGAGAAGCTTCCCTCTTTATCAAAGTGCGTCTCCTGTACGAATACTATGTCAGCTCTAGAAGACTTCAATTCAGAGTACAGGAGACGCCGCTTAACGTCGGAGTTAAGACCCTTCACGTTAATTGATATAAACTTAGCCATAGGAAAGGTAAGTAGGGAGAACCCTATCATGGCTCTGGTCTCTGGACAAGGAGGAATGGCCCCACACAAGACACAACAGGGACAGGGGAAACAACAAATATACATTAAGACAACTTGAAGGCAGCATGTGAAAAACAAAAAAAGGTGACACCCCACGGGCAGGTATCACTTTAGTGTACACCAGGATTGCACGCATCCTGGGGGAGGTGTAAACTCAAAAATGTGGCAACTACCACCACAAGTGTGAGAGGCCTATCTGGTAGGCCCACCTGAGTGGGGAAAGCTGTCGGATGCAGCCGCAATGATGCCTTCCCAGAACTCGGCCCTTATGTAAGCTAAATAAAGAAGGAGAAAAGGAAAACGGAGAGGGTGGAACCGGGGGGTGGGAAAGAAGGATGGGGAAAAAAAGGAAAAGGAACAAGAAAGAGGAAGGAGAGAAAGAAAAAAAAAATTATTGGGGGGGGGGAGAGGGGAGGGAATAGGGAGGGAAATATAAGGAGAGAGGGGAAGGGGGATGGAAAAGGAGCCTCTCCTTCTGTGCAGGACACTTTATATGAAGCACTTGGAAAAACTTATGATAATAAAACTGTTGGCAAAAAGTCCCGGCAGCAGCGGGATAGGGACATAACACTATCCCTTATAATGAAAACCAGAGACTGCAATTATCTGGTCATCCCTGGCCCTCCTGAGCGGCGGGGGATCTTGGCGATCTGGCTGTGGGAGGGTTTCTTCTCCGTTTCTGGACTTGGCTCCAGACCGGTGGAGGGGCCGGGAGTGGTGTCTCCAGTTCCCAGTCCGGGATGTCCGGGGTCACCAAGCCCAAGTCCGAACAAAATGATGGAAGGTCTGCGTGGGCTCGGATGGAAGAAGATCTGCCATTTTTAGTCGCCGTCAGCGCGAAGGGAAATCCCCAACGGTACGTGATTCCACTATCTTTAAGGAGCGAGAGAAGAGGCCTCAAACAACGACGTTTCTGGAGTGTAACCCAGGCAAGATCTGGATAGAGTTGGATCTGGGTATCCCGATATTTCACTTCTTTTTGTAGTCTAGCCTGGGACATAATTCTCTCTTTGACGGAGAAACTGTGGACGCAGCATATAACATCCCTTGGTCTGCCAGCAAGGTCCTTCGCCCTCAAGGCCCTATGAGCTCTGTCTAGTTGTATGTGATTGGTAGCTGGTTCGCCCAACAGATTGTTAAACACCTCATTCAATACTGCGTGGAGATCTTCCCTCTCCTTGGGTTCCGGTAGTCCCTTAATTCGGATATTGTTTCTCCGTCCCCGGTTGTCAAGATCTTCCAGATGACGCGAGGTCTCTCGCAGGGCTTGGGCTTGGTTGTTGACTGTGAGATGTAAATGTGAGATATATCGCCTGGTCTCATCATGTGATTCCTCTAGAGTATCAACCCTATCCACCATATGTGTAAAGCTCTGTTGCAGGGCAGCAATCTCCTTCTTACATGCCTCTTTAACTTCCATAACTAGACCTTTGAAATCTTCTTTAGTAGGAATGGATTTTAGGTAAGCTTTCCAGTCCATATCCTCATTGCCCTGTGACATGTCCCTTCCATCGCCAGTGGCCATGATACTCCCATCCAAGGATCTGGAGTCATCAGGTACATCAGCATTAGTGGATAAAGAAGCGGCACAGGCAGATTCTTCCTGTGGGATCGGGCCCGGGTTGGATCGGGTCAGAGACATTTCTGTCAGCTTGCGTTGCATTGCCGCGGCTTTTTGTGCCCTGGAAGGCATATCGCTGTGATGCTGGGAGAGCAGAGACGGCCCGCGGGCAATTCTACTGCACTGAGGGTCAGATATTGTTATGGAGCAGGAGGATCTGGTCGGTAATCCCTCTGATGGCAGTGGCCCCAAAACACATATGAGCAGCCGTGCCCTCAGTTGTATCTGGTTATGAGGCTTATACTGGACCACCTCAAAGTCTCACAGTTGAGGGCCTGCACTCGGTCAGCGGGGGCTCCAGGGGTGCCTTAACACACTGATGGCAGTCCAGTCCAGGGCGGGCTAAAGGAGAGTTATCCCCCGATAGTTGATGGCCACCTGCGCTGGCCTGCGCCTCCGCGCTCCGACCTCGGTCTCCCCCGATACCCGGTACCTGCGCAGCCCACATGCTGCCAGCCGACTCCTCTTGCGCTGAGTTCAGGTCCTCGGGGTGAAGTTCCGTCACCGGGATCGGGACTTCAGCTGTCTGCCTCCTGCCGCAGTCTCCCGTCTATTCGCGGGCTTTCTCCCTTGTCGCGCGCCTCCTCCCGGAAGCCGCGCTGCGCCTCTCACTCCATCTTCACAGGCCGCAACCTTTAGTCACCTCTCGCTCCGCGCCGAGTGCTCAAAACCGGGTAAATCTTGGTCCCGGGTGTTGCTGAGGTTCTCTGCTTTACTTTTCCGCCGCTTGTGTGCCGATGCCGCCGGGTTTAAGCTCGTTTCGCTGTGTCTTTTTCACTGGGGCCTGCAGAGCTCTTGGATCAAGCGGCCATCTTGGGTAGCAGCCGGACACGCCCCCCCTCAATGATGTACTCTGACATAGCCTTAGTCTCTGGGACTGAGAGGGGATAGACCTGGCCCCGGGGAGGAGTATAGCCAGGTTGTAGATCTATGGGACAATCATAAGGCTGGTGTGGAGGAAGAGTTTCGGCCTATCTTTCTGAAAAGACGTCGGCAAAGTCCCAGTATGGCGTAGGTAGGCCTGGTGGAGGCTTTGTGGATTTCAGGGAGGCGACCCGAGGAGCAGGTTGCGGCTTCAACAGGCAACGCGAGAGACACGCGGAACCCCAACGCATGACTTCACCTGTGCTCCAGTCCAAGGTCGGGGTATGGTCCTGCAACCACGGGAGGCCCAGAAGGATTTCAGACGAGGATCGAGGCAGGACGAGAAGTTGCAAAGTCTCCTTGTGAAGGGCCCCAATCTGCAAGGTGAGGGGAGCAGTGCGGAAGCGGATAGCATCCTTAAGGCATTCGCCACTGATCGACGAGACGAACATAGGCTTCTGCAACGGAATCACTGGGAAACGAAACCTGGTCACAAGTTCGTGGTTTATGAAATTTCCTGCAGATCCTGAATCAATAAAGGCGGTGGCCTGAAAGGTGCTGTCCGGGGAAACACCAATACATACGGGCATGGTCAGACGGGGAGAGGCCGCTCTAACACCTAGGGTTGCCTCTCCTACGAGCCCTAGGTGCGGAAGTTTCCTGGGCGCAGCGGACAGTCAATTATAACAAAAAGGCTTGGCATAAACGAACTCACGTTATGTTTCATTTGCTTACTTTAATCCTTTTGCGTTTATAGCATGCATATTCAAACATTTGTAAACATGCTAATATTCATCACAGTATATGCACTAAAATTATGAGCCAGTACTTAGCTGTTGTGTTACAGTCTCAAATCCTTATAGCAGTTCCATGGTGGAGATATTAATAGAGCTGGATGTTGACGAGCACACAGCTTTAGTTGCGACGTTTCGGAGAAAAACATTTTCCTTTCTCTTTCCTTTCAAGTCAAAACTTTATTCTAGGTGATGTTACATGTGCACATAGGACCCCTTGTTCGAAATGAGCTTCTGAACTCTCGTCCATTGAATTTGTCAGGTTTTGGATGGTTTCTGCTTTAATTGTTTTGCATGAGGACAGAATACCCTCCCAGAGCTGTTTCTTAGATGTGAACTGCCTCCCGCCATCATAGACACTCCTTGTGATGATGCTCCAGAGGTTCTCAATGGGGTTGAGGTCAGGGAGCATGGGGCCACACCATAAGTTTGTCCCCTTTTAGGCCCATAGCAGCCAGAGATGCAGATGTGTTATTTGCAGAGAGGGTTCATTATCATGCATGAAAATGATTTTGCCTGCGGAATGCACGGTTCTTCTTCTTGAACCATGTCAGGAAGTGCTGTTTGAGAAACTCCATTATGGAGTTAATCTTTACACCTTCAGAGATCCTAAAGGGGCCAACAATCTCTGTCCCCATGATTCCAGCCCAAAACATTACTCCACCTCCTCCTTGTTGGTGCCGTAGCCCTGTTTGCATGGGGTGTCCATCAACCAGCCATCCTCCACTCCATCCATCTGGACCATCGAGCATTGCACGGCACTCATCGGTGAACAAAACAGTTTTGAAGTCAGTCTTCATGTATTGTTTGGCCCACTGGAGCCGTTTCTGCTTGTGTGCAGTGGATAGAGGAGGTCGACAGGATGACTTACGCCCAGCTGCAAACCTCTGAAGGACCCTGCATCTTGTTGTTCGGGGGACATTGGAGGCACCAGCAGCTTCAAAAACGTGTCTGCTGCTATGACAATGCATTTTTACAGCTGCTCTTTTAACATGACGTAATTGCCTGTTGGACAGAGTCCTCAATTGTCCCTTATCAGCACGCACACGTGTGTGCTGTGAATCAGCTACATACTTCTTGATTGTGCGATGATCACGATGAAGTGTCTTGGCAATGTTGATTGTAGTCATGCCTTGACCTAAACACTCCACAATTTGTTGCTTCTCAGCAGCGGACACATCCTTTTTCTTTCCGATTTTGGCTGAAAATGTAGGCTGCTTAATAATGGGGGGACCCTTCTTAAGTAGTCTTGCCTTTTTTTTGGGGGCAATCCAAACTAATTGAAGGTGTTGCAAATGCCTTTCAGTGATGTAAAGACCCCTGAACAATACCATCAATGAGTTTTAACGACAAAAAAAAAATTCTTACATTATCACCCCTAAACATTTTTGCATAAAAATTTGGAAATCGTGTATATTCGAAAATTGTAGCTGTATTTTCGTCACTAGTGGTCATGAATGTTTTTTGGGGGGTGGGTTTGCAGTATTTTTCAGCATATATGGGGTAAAATTGTGGTCAGGTTGGTGGTGATATTTTGGTCATATGTGCCTGAATTTTGGGGCCTCAGTGGAAATTTTACTTTACCTTGGGATTTTTTTGTTAGCAGTGTTTTTGGTAACTTATGACTATTTTTTAGTAGTTTTATCGTACACATGTGTTAAGCTTTATTTTTAAATTTTGGTTTTGGGGTTGTTTGTGATACTGTGACCATCGGGCGCATTAGTTTGAGGTGGGGGGGGGAAATTTCTTCACTCCCCCCCCCCCCCCCCCCCTGGTGAAATTTTAGCCTAGGAGCAGCCCTGTCACAGACAATGAATGAAAACAGAAAGAGGTTAAAATAACCCATCCCAGCCAGGGACTGGGCCCAAACTTCCTACTAGGCTCTGCAGAGAACTCTGGCTGAGGCTGAAAAGAGACAAGTAATCTTAAAGTGGTGGTGGCACACTGCTGACAAAAATCCTTGATAAAAAGCAAAGTGTCTTATAAACCCCCAAAATGGCACCAATAAAAATGTCAACTCACCGAAAAAAAAAGCCGTTTTTCGCTGCATAAAAAAAAATTTTTAAAGTTTTGATGCAGAATAACATAAAAAAGGTTTTTTTTTGTAACTTTTTATGAATATAAAAAAACTACTTAAAATTGATATTGTTGTAATTACACCAACCCACACAGTAAAGTCATTTATACTGCAAGGCAAAAGTTGTGAACGTTCACCCAAAAAACAATGGTGGAATCACTGTTTTTTATTTTTATGGCCCAATGCTTAAAACACTGTGAAACACCTGTTGGCCTAAAATTCACAATACACCACTAGATGAGTTCCCTGAAGGGTGCTGAATCCAAAATTGACTTAAGGAAAGTTTCATCAGTTCTGGTACTTTGGGGGCTTTGCAAAGGCGACATGACACCCACCAAAATCTGCATTCCAATATCCAAATAAAGCTCCCTCCCTTGTATGACCTGCCATGTGCAGTTTACACCCACATATAGGGTATTGCTGTTAAGTTGTGCTTGTCTAGTAACATTTACTGTGTTCCAATGAATAACAGATTAAAATTGACAATCTGCAAAAAAAGTGAAATTTAGAATCTTTGGAATTTGTTTCCTAAAATTTAAAGTTTCCTCATGGGGGTTTTTGCCTTCCTCTGGATCAACACTATAGCACAATAGGCAAAACTGGATGAACATCTTTCCTTTTTGGCCTTACAAACTATGCAACTATTGTCAGGGCTGGGCGGCGCTCGGTTTGCAGGGAACAATGTTCTGCAGCAGCTGATCAGCGACCCCACCCTGATGCACTTGCTGCTGGCAGCTCTGTGATTGACAGAGGTCCAGCCACTCCGGACAGGGGGCATGTCGCACCAGCCAATGGGAGGACCAGTAGGTCGCACCAATCAGCTACAGGGGCGGTATTCGGGAAACACATTTAAACTCCCTGCTAGCTGAGTGCTGCGCCTGTGAAATTCTCCTGGCTTGCCTTGTGTTACTTGTGCTTTATATAGTGTTTTGCTTATCCGTGTACCAGACCTCGGCTTGTTCCCCTGACCCCGGCTTGTCTTCTGATTTTGTACCTCGCTCCTGTTCATGTTTGACCTCGGCTTGTTTACGTTTATCCCTCTGGTTCTGATTTGTGGCTTGGCGTTCCTGATTTGATAATGATCCGGACTGTCTGACTATTCTTCCTCCTGACGGCCACAGCACTCTAGCAGCGCAGGGACTGTCACCCAGTTGATTCTGCCACCTAGGGCAGCACGTCAAGAAGGCAGGGACAGTGGGCTGGGTTCCAGTCAGGGCTCACTGCACCTCCCTTGACGTGACAACTATGTAATCTCTACTTTGCTTTAATCTCTGTGATACAACTTCAGGGCTAACAAACTTCCTAAACACTGTTTAAAAGGCATTTTAAAAAGTATGCCAACATAAAGAAGACATATGGTTGATGTTCGTTATAAAGTATTTTGTGCGGTGTAACTATGTGTCGTACACGCAGACATTTTTGAACTTTGAAAATGGCAAATTTCTCCAAATTTTCACAATATTTTGATATTTTTCCCAAATAAGCAAAGGATTGTATGGACCAAAATGTATTACTTACATAAAGCGCAATGTGTCATGAGAAAGCATTCTGTGAATCACATGGATAGGTAGAAGCAATAAGAAGTTATTTCCACATAAAAGTGACATATGTCAGACTTGAAAAATGTAGCTCTCTCACTGAGGTCAAATATGGCAGCTGTGGGAAGGGATTAAACAAGAACATGCTCCAACTAACTGCCTGGCGCATCTAACTAGGGCTATAATTAGGCTCCTTACTCTTGCTCTTGCTACTTCAACCTAGCTTAACCCTGCAGAAGCTGTCACAGGTTACAAAAATGTAGCCTCTGTAGGAAGTTAAGTTCAATGACACAGCAAAAAGAAATACATTACAATTTAAAATTGCATAGATTACATTATAGGCACTTTAACATCCTGCACACTACACATAGAGCAGGCTCAAACCCTGCGCCCAACATTGTGCGGTACATGTACTGTACAAGTTGGAAAAGAACCAATATAACACTATTTAACAGTAAGTCCTGTCAAATGTCTTTGCGCTCTGTGTACCCATCTACCTATAGATTAAAAGTTGAGTAAAATGAGTTAGAGAATAAAGGGGGTTGCCCCATAAAGACAATCCTTGTCTCTATGCTTTATTGAGTACATGGAAGTCACATAGGATCCCCCTCGCCCCCCCCATAGTTGGAATTCCCATAAGTTTATAGGTGGCAATAACTTATAGCAAGACATGGCTGAAATCCTGAAATACTCTCTCTCTATCTCTCTTGTAGTTGATAAATACAACGTTCCTTTATTGAATCAGCTGCATTAGACTCAAAAGCCACAGTCTATTCGCCTCTAACAGTGGATAGACAGCCATTAGATAAGATTAGACTGTGGCTATAATATGCTAATCCCAGGGAAGGATAAAGAATTGAAATCTATGTGATGGACAAAACACTAACAATTTTACCCCACCACCAGCTGCGTATATAAATAACATAGGTTGCGGATATAGAAAGCATTAAATCCTAAATCAGACCCCAAAATGAAATGTGGCCATATCTGATCAGCCAGCTGCATTTTATAAAGCAGGAGATGCCGAGCAGAATAATATATACCGTATATACTCGAGTATAAGCCGAGTTTTTCACCACAAAAAATGTGCTGAAAAACCCGACTTCGGCTTATACTCGAGTCACTGTCGGCGCTGCCGTGGCCCGGGCACTGTCGTCGATCTCTACCCCTGTATGCGACTCCTCTGGAGCGCATAAAGGAGAAGATACCACTGCGGAGCAGAGAGCGAGCCGGCACAGGCAGCGCGTGTCATCACTCTGCGTGCGCGACCTGATGACATCAGCCT
This sequence comes from Phyllomedusa bahiana, assembly GCA_025379985.1. Classification (NCBI taxonomy): domain Eukaryota; kingdom Metazoa; phylum Chordata; class Amphibia; order Anura; family Hylidae; genus Phyllomedusa; species Phyllomedusa bahiana. The sequence continues at coordinate 105,431 of JAODAL010005301.1, forward strand.
GCCTGTGCCGAAGACGGAGCAGAGCGCCCAGGATCGGAGCAGCGAGGGAGAGAAGTGCTTGTATTTTATTTATTTTTTAAACTGCCTATGGGGCCATATACCTGCCTATGGGGCCATACACCTGCCTATGGGGCCATATACCTGCCTATGGGGCCATACACCTACCTATTACCTGCCTATGGGGCCATATACCTGCCTATGGGGCCATATACCTGGCTATGGGGCCATACACCTGCCTATTACCTGCCTATGGGGCCATATACCTCCCTATGGGGAACTATACCTGCCTATAACCTGCCTATGGTGATATATAACTGCCTATAATCTGCCAATGGGGACATATACCTGCCTTTAATCTGCCAATGAGGACATACACCTGCCTATGGGGGACATTAAACTGCCAATAACCTGTCTATGGGGGACATTAAACTGCCTATAACTGCCTATGTAATTTTATTGGTATCCATTTTTATTTCTGAAATTTACCAGTTGCCGCTGCATTTTCCTCTCTAGGCTTATACTCGAGTCAATAAGTTTTCCCAGTTTTTTGTGGCAAAAGTAAGTGCATCGGCTTATACTCAGGTCAGCTTATACTCGAGTATCTATGTGAGCTTTGTGTGGAAAGATTCAGCAGAATTTGTATTTTATTAATTTAACTTAATGCATATTCTGGGCAGTCTTATAAGTGACTGACAAGTATCTCTGTATGCACACTCATACAAAGAAGGCTGTCAGTCACTAATAAGACCACCCACTAGACTCCTTAACCCAGAATAAGATAATAATAATAATAATAATAATAATAATAATAATAATAATAATAATAATAATAAACAAAATACTGATGCATATTATTTTCTTTTTAGCCACTTCTTTTTCGGATTGTAGATTTTTTTTTATTCTGTTTTCTGTATATAACTATGGAGGCAGCCATCTTGCCTGAGCTGCTGTGAACAGCATTTACAGAAATGCCTTCACACAGGATTCCGTGAACTGGAGCAGACCCATTGACTTCCATAAGAGAGTTTTCTAGATATACTCTGTGACCTAGGAAGAAGTCAGTGTGCAGGGAGGGGGAGAGGGTGTACACAAAGAAAAAAAAGAAAGAATGCTAGCTCACTATTTCATGAAAATAGAGATTACATGGAAAGCACTCTGTCAGTGCTATACAGCAAAATGATTTTTTGGGGAATCCAGCACACCTCTTGTATAAAACCAATATTTATTCAATTCATTTAAAAGAGTAACAGCCACGGAACATCAGACATTACTGACGCATTTTGAACGCATTTATTCTTTTTTTAAATTTTTATTACTTTTCTCATAAAGTAATAAAAAGTAGTACATAGTTACAAAGTGAAGTTGAAATATGTACACAGAAATATTCAAAGATTATCATAGATAGCGTATGACAAAATGCATATTCAAAACATATCATATATGCAGGACATATTTCCTGTATCTATCTCCTAACATATTTCCTGTATGTTCCATCAAATTATTTCAAGTATATTAAAAAAAAATACAACAAATAAGAAAGTACAATCCATAATACTGTCTCTACTTAATCCGATTATTTATTTCAAATTGCCCTTCGTTTGTCCCTGGAATCAGGGCTGTGGAATCGGCAAGCCAAAGCCCCGACTCGGACTCGGACTCCTCAATTTCCCAAACCTCGGACTCCGACTCCCGACTCCTGACTACGACTACGACTCCTGACTCCCTCATACACGACACATGTTTAAGTGATAACTTTACTGTAGTAAAGTGGTAACATCAGGCTTTTTATCACCTTATGATACAATAATCAAGCTATTTAGGTAGAACAGACACTGTCAAGCAAAATGGTTACAATGTTTTGATCTTTTGAACACTTGTGGGTAGAGTTGAAGAAAAAGCTGTGTTTGTATCCAAGTCCAGTCTGCACCAACATTGGGAATGTGTAGAAGAGACCGGGGATCAGATTTTAGTCAAGGTATGCTTGAATCTGATCCAGAGCCCAGAAGGATTCAGGCAGTATTGAAAACCAAAAGGTGGATTTCCCAAATACTAACAAAATAACAAAAATTAACATTTTGATTTTTAGGAGCAAAACAGTAACAATGCAGTTACAGGAAAGAATCTGCAGAACTAAGCAGATGCTAAATACTTGCAAGTTAGATTCATGTATAAGATATGTAAGATGACTGTATATAAAATTACAGTAGCCTCATGTGCAAAGCTGTAGTGGATGGAGAGATATGATGCCTGAAAGTCACAAGTTCAAAACAATGTTACCATTTTGCTTGTCAGTATAAAATATATTTATTGGATATGACTTTAGAACACAAAAAAATTGTAAATATGCAAAACACTGCAGGAACATTTGTGGAGTCTCTGAATTTGTTCTGAGAAATCGTATTGCCTCCATCAGATCCTGCATACATGACCTCACATCTGATCTCATTATTTCCAGGCTAGAGAACGGCCTCTCTACACTAACTTGGGTTGGGGGCAAAGCGGTGAAAACAGGGACAACATCTCTAACAATGTCAGGATATAAAGGAATTGCCTCAGGTACAGTCAGTTTTGATGAATGGTTGAACTCTTCTACTTCTTTGAAAGCAGGTGAAAAATTTGGCTGAAATCTGTTTGCCCTGGGGGCAGAATCTTTTGTCCTGGGGCACCGCTTTGCCTGCTCCATGTCATCAATTACACTCCTCATGTGATAAGGCTGAAGATATGGGAGCAGTAGCACTGGCCGAAAAAAGATAGGTTTAAATCAGCTCACCTGTCTGTAATCAAAGTCCAGTTCCCAGGAGCACGGCAGGGCGGAGTCCTCACCCGAGATAAATAGCAATGAACGAAGTGCAGCCAGCTACATCCGAGACACTGGATTAGGATTTCAATAAAACTTCAATCTCTTATTTCCAATGAGTATAAAAACGATACATGGAGGATAACTACATACTTAACGCATACGTGGCACGATAATAAGCCACTGTAGACCGACGCGTTTCGGAAATGATTCCTTAGTCGTGGTCACCTAAACAAATGCGATAGATGTGAGCTATTTATAGTTACGCCCAAGAACATCACATGATCGGGAAGAGAAAACACCTCCCCTCCGACGTTAACATCCTCTTTAAATAAAAGAGTTACAAACAAATAAAAAATCTTAAACAAGCCACTTGCTACAAGGTAAAAAATTAATAAAGTGCCAAGTATAAATTTACATAATAAATATACAGCTAGAAAAGACAGATTAGTAGTGGTCGGTAATATCTTGTATAATGTTTACAAGATATTACCTACCACTACTAATCTGTCTTTTCTAGCTGTATATTTATATGTAAATTTATACTTGGCACTTTAATAATTTTTTACCTTGTAGCAAGTGGCTTGTTTAAGATTTTTTATTTGTTTGTAACTCTTTTATTTAAAGAGGATGTTACGTCGGAGGGGAGGTGTTTTCTCTTCCCGATCATGTGATGTTCTTGGGGGGAACTATAAATAGCACACATCTATCGCATTTGTTTAGGTGACCACGACTAAGGAATCATTTCCGAAACGCGTCGGTCTACAGTGGCTTATTATCGTGCCACGTATGCGTTAAGCATGTAGTTATCCTCCATGTATCGTTTTTATACTCATTGGAAATAAAGAATTGAAGTTTTATTGAAATCCTAATCCAGTGTCTCGGATGTAGCTGGCTGCACTTCGTTCAGTAGCACTGGCCGGACCCAATTCCTCTTGCTCTTTGCACTGCATCGAACTAACTGGACTAACTAATTATATATTTTGGGAGTCGGATTCGGTCCCTTTTATGACGACTCCGACTCCTGCAAAATAGGCACCGACTCCACGACTCCGACTCCACAGCCCTGCCTGGAATACAGTTTTCCATTTACAATTTCCTCCTCCATATTAGGGTATGTTCATCCTCCATATTAGGGTATGTTCACATTGCATATAGCAGTGCGTAGTGTATGTGCAAAAATATGATGGGTGTTTTAGAAGTACACACTGGCAAGCACGTACTTCTAAAGCACTGACAGATGGCTCCCATTGACTTTCACTTTCCCCGGTACGTAAGCGTCAGGTAATCATAGCTCTCAACGAGAGCTATGAATTACCATATTTGCGGGGGTAATTCGGGTGTATTGCAACGCAATTATGCAGTGAACTATGCCCCACAAATACGCCGTGTGAAAATACCCTTAAGCAGTTAAAGTGTAAGTTAACTCCAATTCTGAATTTATCACTGTCCATTCATTGATCTGGAATTCGATGCCGTCCACCCTAACCTGCTTAAATGAGTCATGTTTTAACTCTCTGGCCTTTATATGAAATAGAAATAAAGCGATCTCAAGGTCTTGACCAAGAGCCCTCCCAAAGTCCCTACTATAATAGAGGATAAGTACCAAGAGGTATACAGAAAAGGTTGCATCATGTGCCTAATTTCCTGGGAGTAATGAATGCACAAGTAACATTTTTCCACTTGGTAAAGAATTGTTCAGTGTGAGTGTCTTTAGTACAAATTTTTGCTAATTTATCCATGTGAGTATAACATTTAACCATTTGTATCACTTCCTCCGTGGATGAGGTCTCTTGCAATAACCACATAGCTAGCAAGCAGTGTTTAGCTGCTAACAGAATAACATGGATAACACGTGTGTGTCATTAGCCCACAGGCACGTGGTGAAATAACATCTGCTGTGGTTGCAGGGATAATTTGATCAAAAGCTTCATTTTGACAATATGGATGATTTCCTCCTAAAAATGTTTGGTATATACACATGACCAAATACTGTGTTTGTGGTTGGTGGTGGGTTGGGAGTACTCCAGGCAAGCAGTTAAGGAATCTGGGTCATTTAAGCCAAAAATGGTGTGATGTGCTAGCCTAACATATGTACCTCTCCAATATTCAATGTGAACTGCTTTCCGTATTTTCACCCATTCCACCAGGACATCTCAAGCAATATTAACTCTTGGAAATCTAGGTCCAATTTAGAGAATAGATAAGTCAAATCTTCCGTACCCCAGGGTTGCAACGGCTAAAGAAGAATAAAGATATAGAGTGTTGTCCTCCTGAAGGAGTGCCAAGGTTGTTGAAGTTATTTGATGAGAGAAAAGTTAGTATAGCAGAAATCCTAGATTTACAAAAACTCAGGACTTGATTTTATTGGAAAGGAGTAATATCAAATTGTGCTTTAAGTTCAGTGAAAGAATGAAATCTCTTTTCTGTAACATTGATTAGTTGGGTCACTTGATCAATCTCTCTTTCTCTCCAAAGCCCCAGTTGCCGTTTTTCTATGCCAGATTGAAAGCCAGTCACACACAGCCTGTTTTTAAACAAAGAAGAGTATAGCTGGGATCTTCTCTCCCTGGAATATGGAGGTCTGAACAGACACCAAGAGAGGAAACATGTTAGAGTCGGTCCCCATCTGTATTAAAGTCACCTTTCCACGGTCGATGGGAAATTACAGTTTTGATCAAAAATGTATACTAAGAACCTCAAATTTTCATTTATTCTAAAGTACCAGAAATATTCCTTTTGGCTGTTTTTAGTGTTTATAGCGTGCTGCTGATGTGGTGTTGTGTTTGCATTGCTTTTTGCTGCCACACCAGCGTGCACCTATACTCATTTTAAATAAATTGCCTTTGATGTGCTGGCCAATTATTGCTTTTTAGATTGAAAGTCAGGATTGGCCCAAAATGGAGAAATTTACTGGATTGGAAAAGCAAGTGACGCTCTAGATGCATTCCATGCCCCAATCATATCTCTAAATACTAAACTCAGTATCGCTATTTCTGGTAATTCTGAAAATTTTGTATGCAGCAGAGCCTATAAGGGCCAAGGATGAGTGAGATTGGCTTCTGGGTCAGTATTTGAGTACAAAGAAGATCCCTTGATTCCTGCAATACTATGTCTAAGGAGGCTTGCCAAATTATATCGTCTTTTTTCTGAAAGGTTTAGACCTCCTCTATTAACAAGCAGCATAAGAAATTATGTGCTCGATATTTCTTTGTGCTTCATAAGTAATGGAATCATTTGGAGTAGGTATAGCAATTTCGAGAAACTAATCATTTTCAAAAGGTGACATCTTGTTAGTAGTGAGAGAGGTAGGTAGCTATACCTAGTTAGATCCCTCTGTATTTTTCTAAAAATAGGTGGGTAATTAAGTTGATATTTTCAGGGGATTTTTCTATTAAGATTCCTAGATATCTTATCAATATGTGAGCTAGTGAAATTGTTAAATCTTGAAACTTCCCCATTGCAAGGGGAAATATCATCGAGTTCCGATTTAGCTGCATTGACTTTAAATCCTGAATATAGCCCGACAGATTTCAGAAGGTCTAAGACATGTGGAGCATCTTGGATCGGGTCAGCAAGAAAAAAGATAAGGTCATCGGCAAAAAATGGCATCTCTATTGCCATGTCCCCCATTAGGATGCGGCATATAGATTAGAAAGAAGTCAGGTGATGTGTGAGAGGTTCAATAGTTAGGTTGAAAAGAGGCAGCGAGAGAGTACAGCCTTGCCCCCCTGCCTAGCTAGAATGAGCCTGATAGAATACTCGGGTACAGGGGGGTAACCAAAGAAGCCTGGGCCCCATCTAAAACTATTGAATGGGGTTAATAATAGTCATGCAATTTCTAGATAATACAATGAGCAAAAACCTCACCATAAATATCACCATCATACTGCTACCAAGCAAATCCATTATACCAAGACCAACATTACAAAGAACGCTAATACATTAGGACCTGATTATACTGCCAGAACACAACCACAAATTACCATCACATAGTGACTGAATAATACCCCTATACTATTACTAGGACTAACCTCCTGGAGACTGTGCTACAGCTATGGCCTGTACCAATCAGAATCATATTACCAGGTAAGTAGGTAGGCAAGGTCCAAGATAGGTACATAGACAGGGTCCCAAGTAGGTAGGTAGGCGAGGCCCTCGGTAGTTAGATAAATGGGCAAGGCCCTAGGTAGGTAGCTCCTATTTAGATATGTAGACCACCTTTGAATAGCTAGGTAGGCCCTAGGTAGGTAGGTCGGCCCCCACAGTTTGGTGGATAGTTCCAAGATATGTAGATTGGTAGGCCCTAGGTAAGTAAGGAGGTTTGTCCTAAGTAGGTGGGCATGCCCCATTTTAAGGGAAGGGGAGGTGGTAGGGGGGCCCCTAGGTAGGAAAAGGGGCCCAGTAGGTTGCCCCCGTTAGGGTGGGTTTAATAGCACCCAGATAGATAAGTAGGCCCCAGTTTAGTAGATAAGTAGTTGGGCCCCAGTTAGATAGGTTGTAAGTGGGGCCCCCAAAGGAAAGGGAAAGGGGCCAAAACCCGGGCATTTTGAGGATGGGCCCCAAAGATAGGAGGTTTTTTTTTTTTAATATTAAAATAGTTTGTAGGCCCAAAAAAAAGACAAAACGCCCCATCCAGTTCAGCCCTTTTATTAAAGGGGTTGCCTAATTGTTAAAGTTTTGATCCGAAAAAGGGAAAAAAAACCCCATGAGGTAGGACCCAAATTTTGACCTCATGTTAGGGAAAAAATTTTCCTTCCTGACCCCAAATTTGGGCAATGGGAATAAACCCCTGGTAAAGCCCCCCCCCGGGAATCCAGTCACTGAACTTGTAAAAATTACATCTAGAAATGTACCCCCAGCCCTTTTTCGGAACCCTTTAGTCACTAAAAACTTGTTAAAGTTTTTCACGCTCCAAAAATAAATTTAAACCCCCCTTCTTGAACTTGTTAGTGAATTCACCATGACAATTTCCTCTGGATAGATTTTCCACAGTCCACCGCTCTAACAGTAAAAAACCCTTTCTATGTTTATGTAGAAACTTTTTTTCCTCAAAAACGTAAAAGGAAAACCCCTTGTTCTAGATACATCCGGGGTTATAAAAAAATCTTTGGGCAAAGATCTTTTTAAAATTGGCCTTAATTTTTTTAAAAAAATTTTTATTATGCCCCCCCTAAAAGCCTCTTTTCCCCTAAACTAAAAAACCCCCCTAACCTTGTAATCTTTCTGGTTTATTCCGCCCAAACCCGGGCCTTTTAAATTTATTTTTGTTGCCCCCTTTGTACCTGTTAAAGCTCTACAATGTTTTCCTGGCCCCGGGCCCCAAAAAATGTCCCCAAATTTTCCATGTGGGTCAAACCCAGGGAGCTTGTATAGAAAAAATGTTCCCATAAGTCATCTATGCCCCTTTTAATACACCCCATGATCCTATTAGCCTTGGCAGCTGCTCCCTGACCTGGCTCCCTACATTTAATTTACTGTCCATGGGATTCCCAAGCCCCTTCTCCATGTCACTTTTACCCAGTTTTTTTCCTTTTAACTTGTAATATGTGTAACCCGAGTACCGAGGGCAGGTTTACCAGAAAAACGCGAATCAGGGAAAAAGAACAAGACCCCAAACCCCGGCTCAAAGCGGGTTGTTTTACTGAACTTTCTGGAAAAAGATAGTGAACACCCCCCCCAAACACAGATATACAAATCCCTTATTTTGGGCCCCGTGTTTGCACAACGCCCCCCAGGGGGGTGTCCTCTGGATGCCTGGTAACTTTCCCAAAACCGTGGGGTTGGGAAAAGGGCCCCGATAACCCCTTACCTTTTAATACCGTAAAGCAAAAACCCGGGAAAAAATTTTTTTTGTGTGTGGGGGGCGGCTCCCCGGGGGCCCCCGGGGTACAGCACGTAGCTTACAACTTAGATGTTTCTACCTTTTCCCTCAAAAAGGGGAACATTTTGACAAAAAAATTTTCCCTCCCCGGGGAAACCGGGTTTCCCCAAAAGGAAAAACACTTGTTACCCAAGTTTTTTCCCAAAGCCCCTGAACAGGAAAGGGTTTGTAGTTGGATAACCCCCCTTTTGGCCCTTAGCTAAAACCAAACCTAACTAAACAAAGTAGCGGGCCCTTCCCAAAATTTTTGAGCTCGTTGGCGTGCACGCATCCGCTAAAGGTACCTTACAGATGCCGGAAATTTCCCTGTCCTTTTTGGGGGCCAGACCCCTTGGGAGGGGTGGTTGGCGGGCTGCAGAGGGTTCCTCTTGCCTCGGCAGTTTGGTCCTTTTTTTTCCGGGCTCTCTTTCCCGGGGAACGCCCGCCCTGTGTAGGCATTCGGGTCTCCAAAAAAAGTTACTGGACACACCATTTCCCAAGCCTGGCAGGTTCTGGGAAGCGGGTTTTTTTTTTGGCTTTTGCTCCTGTGTCCAGTGCTTGCAGCTTCTCTCTCAGTTTTGTTTTTTTCAAAATGGCCAACGCCTTTGTGAGTTTTTATAACATTCCTCTTTTGAAATATCTCAGAAACCAAAAATTTAGCGGCCTCTTGGGGCCAAACGAAAGAATACAATTAAATCCCTTCACAAGTGCCCATAATAGGATTTTAAATTAGTAAAATAATGGGGTTTTGATCCACTATCCAAACATACCACCCCCAAAATAGAAATTTTTGGGCGTCCCGAAAACCCCTCCCCACACAAACTCGCCTTGCGAAAAAGCGCTGGGGGGGTTTAAAACCCAGCTTTTGGAAATCGGGGTGTCCAGGGGGGGGGCATAGGCCTCGGGGGGTTTCAGGCAAAACCCCCGGGGGAAAGGGATTTTCTGGTGCTCCACTCTCTCCCGGGGGGGCGGAAGATGTCACATTTGGAACTTTCATTGACCCCCGGGAAAGGGGCCCAGCCCACCTTTCCTCAACAAAGGGGAGGCTGCGGGACAGGGGTAGGTTTTCGGGCGTAGTTTTCGGGCACTTCAAAATCACAGCCCCTTTCCAACATATTTTTGTGAAAATTTCTGACGGCCCCCTTTTCCCCTACGGCTCTACCTCGTAGACGGGGGATGGGGGGGTCTACCCTTCTCTTGCCCACTTTTTGGGGACCCGCCCTCCCACCCCCCATCCAATTTCCCAGTTTGGCCCTTTTTGCCCTCCCCATGCCCGTTTAAACCGGGGGCAAAACCTGCCCTCTCTGCCACGGGCCCTTTGGGGTTTAGGATGACCCTTTTTTTCCCAGACCTCTCCTAAAACCCTTGTGCCCCCGTCCGCAGTCGGCGGCGGTGTTTCCTGGGCCCGGGCCGTGGTATTTGGTTCGGGGGTTTGATTCTTCGGCGGGGGATGTGAAGATCCCAATCTCTAAAACCCCCTCTCCCAAAACATAAAGCATGTTTGGGGATTTTAACCCTTTGGAAATGTGCCCCTTTTGGGTTATAGGCCCACATCAGCCCCGGGAAAGGGTACTCAGGCCCCCTAGCCTTCTGGCGTCCCAAAAGTCCGAAAAGAATCGGGAAATTAAGGGGGGGTTAAACACCCTCACAAGCTCCGTTCCCCTGGGGATGATAGGGGAGTAGTACGGGAACGCTCAAAATCCCTTTACAACTGGTACATTTCCCCTCATTATACCCCCTTTGGGGAAACTTGCCCCTTGGTCGGAATGTATCCCTGTGGGCACCCAAACACCTGTATAAAGTGTTTAAACAACCGCCTCAGCAGCAGACTCTGCATTTCTGATCCCAAAGTGGGTACAGCCACGGCATATTTATTTAAATGGCTGTCATACCAAACAAAATAAATGCCCAGGGGGTAGAGTACCCAATCTGTACTTTGGGTAAATAATCAGGAGCTCTAGGGGCCAGATGCCCCCAAAGGTTTTAAAAGGGGGGGCCCGCGTTCATGTCTTATTTAAAACCCACGGTACGACACTTAAAGGGCAAGCTTCAGCCACCATGTTTAAAACAAGTCGGGGGAGTACACCATCTTTTTGGAAGCACTTATAGGTTTTGTCACCCCCAAAAAAAATTGGGCGCCTCTTCCTCATAGCTTCCCCGAGCAGCCTCTGGCCCCAAATGACAGGGGGGATAAAAATCTTTTGGGCCGGGGGTGCTCCCAACTTTGTTTGTAATTTAAGGAGGGCCCGTAACAGAGACCCTGGGAAACACTCACCCTTACCCCTCCCTTCAAAAAGTTTTTTTCCCCCCTTTCCTGCGTCGGGGGCCGCTCCTCTGGTGGGGGCCCGGGACCCAAAAAAACCGGACCCCCCCCTTTATTTTCTTTTTAAATCGTGGCAACCTCCTGGACCCTCTGCCCAATCAGCCATTGCCTTTCCCAACACCATCGATCCCCGACGCCACCCCACTTGAGTGTGCCACCCTTTCCCGGACCAGGGGGAAATGGCTAAAGTCGGGCATTTCTGGGTTCTAACCTCCCCAAACAAAGCTGCAGGATGGTATCTGATGGGGAAAACCCAAAAAGAGGGCATCGGCAAATTCCCCTATTTCCCCTCCCTGACCGGAAAATTTTTTAAAGCGGAAATTTATACTTGAGAGTCTGCCCACCCTCTCTGCTCGAGGGGGCCAAGCTTTGCATTATCCCAAAAAGCGCCCAAAGGGTTGTTGTGGTCAGAAAAGTCCTTTCCCCCTGTCCCGGGATTCAAACCCTTTTTAAATCATCCCACAAACCGGGCCAACAGTTTCCAAATTAAAGGAGCTTTTAATTGTCAGGAAAAAGCGCCCCTAGCTCCCGCAAAGGACCGAAGGGGATAGGGAATATTCCTCTCGCCCCCTTGGGGGCCTGGGGGGCGCAACGCCCCCAACCCCCTTTTAGACTAGTCGTATAAGCGAAAGGGGGTTTTCGGGGAAATGGGGATAGGCCAAAATTGGGGCACTGGTTTAGCGCCCTTTCACCGCTTCAAAAGCCTCCCTTTCTGCCCAGGGCCCCACTAAAAAAGGGCATTTTTGGAAACCCCCGCCGGTATCCCCTAATGTCATTTTAAGGGGCCCCGTAGATACCCAAAACCCGGGGTAAAAACCTTCGGTAATAAACCCGGGCCAGCCCCAGGAATTTCCCGCACCTCTCGTATGTTTAAAGGCCGAGGGCCCGTTTCGGACTGCTTTCCCCCTTTTCTGGGGGGGCCCGGGGTTAAACCCCTTTTCCCAAAGTTTAACCCCAAAGCCCCCAAGGTTTCTCTAAATTGCTGCTGGAAAGTGGCACTTCTTTTGGGTTGAAACTTAAGCCCCTAGTTTCGTATCCCTTCCAGAACCCCGCCGCAGTTTTTCTGGAGATGGGGGGGGGTTTCCCCCCAACCCAAAACCCAAACCCCAAACCAACCCCCAACCCCACCCCTTCCCTTCCCCCAAGGGGAGATCAGCACCGTTTAAAGTTTAAGAATCACCCAGAAAAGTTTTTCCAACAGCCGTGGAATGTCCCTTTTGGGGGTTGGGAAAACCCCAAAGGGGGGTCCCATTGAACTCGTAAAGTCCCATAGGCAGAATTTAAAGCTGTCTTTGCCCTATCCCCTTTTCATACCCGGGGACCTGCCAGTATCCCCTGGCCCCGGTCGAAAGGGGCGAAAAGGAAAATTTGCATGGGGCCCAAAAGCGGACCCGCGTTTTTTTCAATCCGTGGGGGGGGGGATAGGGGTCACGAACGGTTTTGGGTTAAATTTTGCTTCCTGTATCTTTGAGAACCTTAGACCCCCACTTTTTTTCCCCCCCCAAAAACCCCAGGGGCGGCCACAGGAAATTTTGGGCTCCTTGAATCACTCGTTTTCCTCCCATGGGGCCCCCCAGGTTTTTTCAATTTTCCCGGTACATTTTTTGGGGGGATTTGTCCGGACCCAGTTCTTGATGGGGGCCCGGGCATCGCCCGGGGGATTTCATGCTCGATGGGAGAAGCACACCCAAGTCTTCATCGTGCTCGAGAACGCCTCCCCGGAAAATTTCCCCGAGTGTATCTTTTCCCCAGCTGTTGTTTTCCCCCGGAGTTTATTGTCCGCGGTCAATTCCCATCTGAGGCCCTAATCAACCCCGGAATTTCCATTCCGCCGTTTGGGGGCTCACCCTTCTGGACCCCCACTGCAAAGGTCCGGCGCCTCTTGTTTGGGGCCCTAAAACGTGATGTCCTCTCGCCGGGGGGATTTCTTCTCCAGGAAAAAGGACTTGGGTAGTAGGGGTATTTTAAAAGAAATTCCCCAAATCGCTGTCCATGCCCTTGAGGCTTTTAAAGGGTACACAACCCCCCTTTCCCCCAAATGGAAAAGGGCCCAAACTACCATGGCGGTTCTTTGACTCTTCAAGTGAGACTTGGGGCCAAACCCGACTTCCCCGCCCCCCTTTTAACTTCCTTTTGGTTCCACCCGGGGAAAAATTCTATATTTTTTCGTGTCTGGCGGGGATCTTTGGATCGGGGCTTTTTGATGACACCTTCCACTGCCCAATGGGTCGCCGGGGTGTTGGGGCTTTTTCCGCAGACTGCACTTATTTTACCCAAACCGTCGGGAGGGCCTTCTTTGGGGGGCCCTGGTGGGGCCCCCCTTTCCCAAAATCTTGGCCCCCTTTGGCATAGAGGGGTGATCCAGGTCCCCTAGGACGTTCATGCCCAGGGTCAAATCCACTCCCCTCTTGGGGGGTTTATCTTCCAGCCGAAATCCCTTCTTTCCAATGTCTTTTTCCAAACAGTCGGGGCCTGCATCCAAAAATATTTCCCCTTTTACGTCCAGATCACCATTGTTTGGGTGCCGCAGCCCAATGACGCTGCCCAAAATTTTTGGTCCATCAGGTTTTTCCCAAGTGTTCTCTCAAAGAACCCCAAGGGGATCAAGGAACACTCTGAACCCCGTATAAACAAAGGAATTTTTCCCTTTTTTGCTTCCCTTTAGCCCCTGCTTCCATTTAAAGGACTACTGGCGTAAAGAACCCACTCCCCACGCATGGGTTGGGTTTTGGTTTTAAATCCCGCAGGATGCCCCCGCTACCGCGGTGGTTTGTTTAAAACCCCCGGGTCCCCCTTACACGTCCCTGACACTCCTGGGGGAATGTGGCCATAATGTTGGGAAGCCCAACCCTGGGGTTCCCCCAACCTCTGCAAAAATGATGGCCTCTTGTGGGAAAGGGCCCCGCCCGTGGACTGTTCTTTAAAGGGGAAATGCAAAGGGAAACCAACTCGTTTCCGGGGTTTGCTTGTAGCCGTTTTGCCCTTTAATTTGGGGGCAATTTCCCCGAAAATTCTTCAACTTTGTTCGCAAAAGCCTGGGCCACACCCTAATTGACTCTGTGTCCTTTGGGCCCTCTTTCTGGGGCACTACTCAAAAGCCTTTTCCACCGGGATGGGTTTCCCCTTTTCCCCTTTTTACCCTGCGGCTAAGTTAAAAACTATTGAATGTCAGGTCGGCCACATTCTGGTCATCTTTTTGCAGTTTGTCCCGTAAAAGGGTTTATTTTGCAAAACCCCCAATTTAAAAAGGTCTTTTAGCAGCTTATCCACTTCTTGGAAAAAAACCCCCATAGCCCCTGGGTCCTTTGCCCCTTTTCATTCAAATTTTTCCCGTAGGGCATTAGAGTACTGGTGAGGGGCTCGTCCTCCCCTTTGTGGCCCGGTTTTAAAATTTTTCGCAATTGCACCCTTTGGTACCCCCCCCTTGGGGGCCCCTTCCAACAGCGGGGAATATTTTTCCAAGGGTCCCTTTGGGCTGGGCCGCACCATTACTGTTCCGCCTAACATCCCCCTCCAAAAGCCCCCCGGGCTATCTCTGCCCCCCGTTCCGGGGTTTAAATTAAATATTTTAAGCACGCTACGACCCTTTCTGTCCAGTCCCGTAATGTCATGTTTTTCCCCTAAATTTGGGGGGGGGATTTCCCAAAATGGCCCTAAAGGGAAATTAAAACACTTGGGGGGGGGGATTGTGGGGGGCCTTGAGCTTGGCTCTGGGGGGCCCTTGACGCCCGGGGGAAGGGTCTCCCCCCGTTAAACCTGTCCCTAAAAGATCGCTGTATCCTGCCGGACTACGCCAAAGTTTTTAAGCCGGGGTAAAGAGGGAGGTTTTCCAGAAAAACAGTGGGGAAATCCCCCCGGGCAAAGGGAAAAAGAACCCCAAAACCGGGTCAACAAAATTTTTTTACTGAAAATTTCTGGGAAAAAGAAAGTGAAAAATCCCCAAAACTGGATATACAAAAAACATATTTTGGGCCCCCGGCTGCACAAAAGCGCCCCCAGGGGTGTATCCTCTGGATGCCTGGTAACTTTACCCAACCGTTTTTGGGGTTTGGGAAAACCGATAACCCCTTACCTTTTAATAAGTAAAACACTAACCGGGGAAAAATTGGGGGTTGGGGGGGGCGGGGTTCAGGGGCCCTGGTACAAGACGGGAGCTTAAAAAACTTAGATGATTCTACCCCTTTCCCCACCAAAAAGGGACATGTGACACAAAACTTTCTTCCCCCAGGTGAAACCCGGTTTTACATGGATAACACTGGGTTAGCAACTTTTTCCAAGTCCTGAACAGGGAAAGGGGAGTTGGGAAACCCTCCTTTGGCCTGTAGCTTTAAAAAAACTAACTTAAATTTGTTTTTAGGCCTTCCCCCAGTTCTGGGGCCGTTTGGGGTTTTCCGCTTCCCTGAGGTTTCCCTTAAAAGATGGGCCCGGGAATTTTGTCCTCAGTGCAGATCCTTGTGGATGGGGGGGATTTGGGCTGGCTGCAATTGGGCCCTCTGTCTCGGGGCTTGTCCCGTTTGGGCCGGGCTCTCATTCGGGGGAAAGACCCTCTGTGTAGGGAGTCAGGCCCCTCCTAAATTTACTGGGCCACATCAGGTTCCCAACCCGGGAGGTTTTTGGGGAAACTGGATCGTTTTCTTGGGTCTGCTCCTGTTCCAAGGGTTGCAGCTTGGGTCATCCAAATCCCCTTTGTCCTTTTTTCAAAATGGCCGGAAACCCCTGGGGAGTGTTTTTTAAAAATGTGCCCTCATTTTTTCCCTTTCTCAGAAACCAGAAATAGCGGGGCCTCTTGTGGCCCAAAAAGCATATACCAAATTAAAAACTTCCAAGTGTCATACATAGGAAATTTAAATTTGGAACATAAATGGGTTGATCCACTATCCCACACCGTTTAATTGGAAATTTTCCTCCCATGTGCTAACCTTGCATTTAAACAGTGTTAAACCCCATTGCCCCTTCTCTACCCAGGCCCCAAAACCCTTTCCCGATTTCCCCTTTTTAATAACACATTATCCTCCATTGTTTGGGGTTCCCCTTTTCAGAGCTTTGTATATCTGCCAAAAATCGATATTCTACTGTGCAAATCCCTTGTAAAGGGTATTTATGAAAATATTAAAAAGGATAGGGCCCAATTTCTTTAGCCCTGTGGGACCCCCCCTAGTAACAGGGATCCCGTCTGAGTATGCACCGTAATTACCACCCATTGTTTTCTATCAGTGAGCCAGTTACATACCCATTTGCACACATTTTCCCCATCCAAGCATTCTCTTTTTACTTTACCAACCTTTTATGTGGAACAGTATCAAAATGCTTTAGAAAAATCCAAATTAATAACATCCATGCCTCACCCCGATCCAGTCTGGAACAAACCCCCATAGAACTGAAGAAGAAATTAGTCTGACATGAATTATCCTTCATAAACCCTCTGGAAACGGCGTTCTATTCTTATTTTCAGTGAGATACTCCAGGATAGCATCTCTAAGAAAACCCTCAAACATTTTACCTACATCAAGGTTAAGCCTTACCGGTCTGTAGTTTCCAGGATCACTTTTAGACCCCTTTTTGAATATTGGTACCACATTTGCTATGCGCCTAATCCTTTGGGAACCCTAACCCCCGTTATTATACACGTCCCATAAATATTAAAAATAGGTCCTCATCTAACACATTTACTTACTCCCTTAGGACACCATGCGTGTATATTCGTCAGGGCCTGGGGATTTGTCTATTTAATCTTCCTAATGCCGGACTCTGCAATTCTTTCCGGGTTAGACAAGAAACATTAAGTTGGAGTTTACCCCTTCAACCCTCTGTTCCAACAGGAAGCTCATACCTCCTCGGTAAATACATGGATAAGAAATTGATTTTAATAGGTTTGCTTTTTATCTCATCGCCCTCTATAGTCTCTTCTCCCTCTGTACTTTTTAAAGGGCCAACATTTCTTTTTTAATCTTTTTACTTTATATAGTTAAAAAATATTTTGGGGTTAGTTTTTTACTTCTATGGCAATACTCCTTTCTGTAACCAGCTTTGGCTGCCTTTAACTTTATTTTACAACACTTTATTTCTCTTCCCTATATCTTCTTGAGCGCCTCTTCACTGCCCTCCTGTTTTAGTACTGAAATGCTTTCTTTTTGTTTTTTTATTGTCTCCTTTATACATCTCTGTTGATCCACATTGGGTTTTTCCCTTGTTTCTAATTATTTTTTACCATATTATGCTAACTCTCACAGTGGCGCCTAAGGATGTTTTTTAAAGATCCACCCATTTTTTTTTTGTTCTACTAGTTTTAAATCAAATCTTGTCCCAGTCAAGTTTAGTGCCTCTCTAAGCAGATTTAATAGCCTTCCTCTAAATTCAGTGTTTTTGTTGGCTCCATGACAAAAAGGTCTACTGAAGGATAAGTGGAAAGTTTATTATAAATTATGGGTCACTATTCCCTAGGTCCCCTCCAACCTGAACACTTGTACAAACTCTGTCAGGTCTATTAGTCATTATTAATTCTAGAGGGCCTTTCCTCTAGACGGTTCCTGCACCATTTTGGGAAAGGTAATTATCTTTAGTTATAGACAAAAACCTGTTTCCTTTGGTGAGAGCTACAGGTTTCTGGGATTCCCCAGTTTATGTCTGTAGTTAAAGTCGCCAGAATGACAACCTCATTCTGATTTAATGCTTCAACTATTTGCCTGAGGAACATAATCTTCTAAGGTTCTGTTATATTTTGGAGGGCTCTATACAGAACCCCCTATTAGAATTATTTACTGTTACTTCCCCCATGTAATATTACGCCATAGTGATTCCACCTTGTTCACTACCTTACCGTATATCTCCCGCAGTGTTGCTTCAGACAGTATTTTACATAGAGACAGACACCTCCCCCTTCCCGGTGTTTACGGTCACTTCTAAAAAGACTGTACCCTGCAAGTTTAACTGCCCTGGATTCGTAGCTCTCTCCAGCCATTCTCAGTTTCACCCACTAAGTCATATTTTTCTTCTGCAATAATACTTCTAGTTCTTTTATTTTGTTGGTCCGACTCCTGGCATTGGGTCAGCATGCAATTTAGAGATTTTCCCAGATTTTTTCCTTTCACCCTTTTTTTTTAACTATTTGCTACCCTTTTTCCCTTCACTCCACCCCTGATTTTATTACTAATTCCCAGCTCTCATCTTCACTATCTTGCACCTATATGTGTAGTTTTCCCTCCCCCCCAGTCCCCTAGGTTTAAATATTCCTCCACTCCATAGCTATTTTGTCCCCCCAATATATCTGCACCCTCCCATTTAGAGGTTGCAGCCCGTCCCTAGCATAGAGCCTGTATCCAAGACCAGAAGATCAGACCAGGTTCTCTCATAAACCCAAATCCCTCTTTCCAACATCCAATTTTTGTAGCAACTTATTCACCTCCCTAATCTTCCTCTGCCTCTTCTGGTGTGGCCCGTGGAACAGGTAATAATTTTCTGAAAATATTAACCCTGGAAGGTCCCTGCCTTGAGCTTTTTGCCTAAGTCCCTGAATCATTTTTAAAGGACACTACCACCTACCTCTAACTTTGTGCATGGTGCCAATGTGAACCATGACAGCTGGGTTTCTCACCAGCCCCACGCCACAATCTGTCAGCCGATCACGCAATATGTCGAACCCCGGGCCCCAGGATAAACAACATACTGTTCGATGATCCCGTCTTTGGTGGCAGAATGCCCCTGTCTGTTCCCCTAATAATGGCGTCCCCACTACTAGCCCTGCTACCTGCCCTGTACTCCTATCCCAAATCTTACTGGAGCAGACAGGGGTAGTGTCTTGCTGCAAGCAATGCTAATTCTGAGCTGAAATCCCCTCATACCGCCAATCTTCGCAAATTTGTTGGGGTGCACCAGATCAGACAGCCTCCCTGACACTCTTCCCTCTACCCGTTCTTTCTAACTGTTACCCATCTAGCTGCCCTTCCAATGTTCCTGCACCCCTCCATGCTACCCACCCTCCTCAAGCATCTACACCTGCGAGTGTTGCTCAGTGAGCAGTAAACCGCTTCCAAGTTGGCAATGGATCTCATTGTTTCCCACTTGCTCATTTAGATCCAGGATACGGGCTTCTAAAAGGAGCAGTGTGCACACATCTTGCAACAGCAGTATGCCCCCTCGAACTGTGCTCAAGATGGCATATATTGCACAAGGTTGTGCACTGGTCAGCAATTGTCAAACATGGAACTCATGGGGATCTTACAAAAAAAAAAAAAAAAAAGAAATAAAGAAACAAATATAGAAATCTGTATAATAATGCCCTTTCTATCTAAAAGCCCCAAATCTAAAGTCCCCAATATTTAATCCCACACTTAAGCAAAAAGACACTTAAAACAAAACAGACCACACTCGCACGCTCAGAATACCTCGCTAAAACCACTTATCTTATAACCCTTTGATCCAGCAGCAGCAGCAACTCTCCTCTTAGAAGGCAGACCTCCTCTTAGGTTGGTAGACCTCAGGTAGGTAAGAAGGTTTGTCCTAGGTAGGTAGGAAGGTAGGCCCCAGTTCGGTGGATAGGCAGGTGGTAGGTGGGCACTAGGTAAGTAGGTAAGAAGTAGGTAGGATACATTTAGGTAGGTAGATATTCCCTAGTTAGATAAGTAGGCCCCAGTTAAGTAGGTAAGTAGTTGGGTCCCAGTTAGGTAGATGGGCTCCAGTTAGCTAGGTTTAAGTGGGCGCCAGGTAGGTAGGTGGGCCCCAGGTAGGCAGTAGGTAGATAAAGAACAAAATAAACTCACTTCTCCCCATTCCCCTAACGCTACGAGTGGCAGGCCAGCTTCAAGTGAAGCCAGGCGGCGCAATGATGTGACGTCGTCACGCCCCATACGTCAGCACCAGTGGACGACACCTGGTAGGCTTAAGGCCTAATGCCTTATGCCTACCAGGCTGCTCCGCTTTGAATGTGCAGTCCTGGGAATCGAGGGCCTATGGCCCCAATTCCCTGGCCATGCCTCTAAACGCTCAGGACAGAGGCAGCAGGTCTCATAGCAACTGCAACAGTTCTGGATAGACTCAGACGATCTAGGACTAGATCTAACCACTTCCAATCAACATTTTCAAATGTCTTTTTGGAATCAATAGTGAGAAGAGATGGAGATGGGTGCTTGGCCGGATGAATTTTCATGTGATCTAAGACAGTCAGTACTTTTCTGATATTGGCAATAGATGACCTACCCCTAACAAACCCTACTTATAACAGAGAAATTAAATGAGCCAGAATAAGGGCTAGTCTGTCAGTCAGAATCTTGAAGAACAATTTTAAATCAAAATTAATAAGTTATATTGGCAGATACAATGAAGCAATGGTAAGATCTTTCCCTGATTTTAGAAGTACTGTGATGTAGGCTGAATTCAAATGTGAAGGAATAGGAGCTTCCCCTAAAATGGGGTTGAAAGCTTCACATAAAAGTGATGTTAATTCCGGGCTTAAAGTTTTATAAAATTTCCCTTTATATCTATCAGGCTCTGGTGCTCTTTGCAAGCTCAAGTTTTTAATCGCCCATGTTACATCATCCTCTGAGATAGGGGCACTCAGAAATTTCCTCTCCTCCTCTGTTAGTACAGGTAGGTTGTGGTTGCTCAACCAAAAGTCTTGACATCCCTCCTTGCAGTCTACTGCTGTATACAGAGAAGCATAGAAATATTTATAGATTCCATTAATCACCGAACCTGAGTGGCACATTTTGCCAACGTGGTCCCAGTCATTTTTAATTGGGAGATAGCCGTCCAACTTTGTCACTATAGCTCAATAAATTGGCATCTAAACGAGAATGATTGGCTGAATCTCTGTGTTCCATCAAGCGTTTGTAATATTGTTTGTCTTGTGTCCATAAGTGTCTATTATTTTGGGAAGGGTTAGCCTGAAAAGCAGCATATGTTGTCTTAGCTTCTCACTCATCTCCAAGATTTTTCTACTTATCTGTTTCTTGTGATTGGACATGTGAGAGACAATTCACCCTCTCAAGACAACTTTGGCAGTTTCCCACAACAACAGGAGTGAATCACAGTGAGAGGCTTTATTTGCCATGAATTCAATGTGCCAACCCATAAGGAGGAGTGGAGCTCCTCCTACATGTCCAAATACAAAATTAATCTCCATATGTAGTCGGAGCCTCTAGATGTAAAGTCAGAGAGCTGCAGCATAACTGGCAAGTAGTCTGAAATAGTCATGTCCCCAATTTCTATACGTTCTAAAATGTGTATTATTCCCTGAGACTGAAGGAAATCATCGATTCTTGACCATGAATTGTGGCAATAATCTCCAAAAACCTGTATGATTGACATCTACAGTAAGTTGTGCTAAGGAATTATCTGCACTCCTCAGTAACCTTTTTGGGATTTTCCTATCTTCAGTGGGGTTGATAACCTAATTGAAATCACCACCCATAATTTTTAATGAGGAAGAAGTTAATGCCACTACATTGTGAAGGACGAAAAGAAAGCTTTGTTATTTCCATTTGGGACACATATATTTTATAAAGGGTGATGGGAGAGTCTGCAATTTGTATTTTATTTTTTTTGCCTTCTCGCCTCTTTCATCATGCTCAATTATTTGTATTTGTTCTTAATTATAGCCTTACAATGCATCATTGACCATCCTAGATATACAGCAGGGGTGTCAAACTCAAATACACAGTGGACCGAAACTAAAAACTTGGACAAAGTCATGGGCCAACCTTGATATTTATTGAAAAAATGTCTCTAATTTATTACGTTTTTCCTTCTCATCACATATAACAATGAACCTTTTTATAAGGAAACAAACTTAAAAGGGTTCTCCGGGACTATCTCTTATTTGTTATAGGGCTCACAACTTGATTATATCAAACTTTGTAATTCATACTTATTAAAATTTATTTACCTGTCCTGATGTACAGAACCAGGCAAAGAGCCCTGTTCTTGCCTCCCATCTGTCCCCTGCAAACCATGTGATGTTCATTGTTCACATGGCCTCACTGAATGTTACATCACACTCAGTGGGTGTGCTATGAAGCCAGGCTCAGCTCAGGAATACTCCCCAGAACACTCCCCAGTAGTAAACGCATACGTGACAGAGAAACAATCGAACTCAAATCTAATCATTATGCCAGTCATAGTTTGAAAGTGTATATAAGTAGTTAAATTAGCGTTATTACAGGGGAGGGGGAACTGTTTGTTTATCTTTGAGTCCTGCTGGCATCACTTACTAACAGTAATGGGAGCAGAGGACAGCAGTTCAGAGCTGGGGGTTGTGTACTGTTGTCATGAAAATGGTGCTTGCAGCACTGGACAGTCTACATAGTGATTTATGAGTCATAGCTATCATCATTAACATACAGCAAGCGGGGTGCGCGCGCCATAGCTTGGGGGGTTAGACACACTTTGTCAGGACGACCCTTAAACCACTACTTCTAATCTAGTGGGAATGAGGAAAGTCCTAGATTTTGCATTGCAGTCTGGGAGTTGTAGGAAAAAGATGCTGGAGAACTACTAGACCAGGGCCGTACCTGGAGAATAAAAATCTAGCACCTGGCACAAAAAGCGCCCCCACCAGCCCGCATAAACAATAACCGTTTTACAAAATTATCCCTTGTTCTCTGCTCACTTCGCACTCTTTCATAAAATAAACTACACTGTAAAGCTGTTTTATTCAACACTGACGACATTTTGGTGCTTTTTTATTCGTTTTTGAGGTGCGTTTTTTGTGCAGAGAGTGCAGAGCAGTTAATAGGCTGATACATTCTTTCTGCAAAAAAAAAAAACGCAACCAAAAACAGCTCCATGTGAGAGCTCCCTAAACCCAAGCACAAGAAAGAGAAAGTGTGCAAGAGAAAGCCCCTCATTACAGAAGTCAGTAGTGGCACTTGCTTTACTATCCGGACAAGCCCACACTGACCTACATAAGCACCAACATAACCTACAACACCAATCAAGTATCACACACCATTAGTCAGGTCACCATCACATTGAAATATACAGCACAGATTCAACACGAAGTAAAATGACCCCTGACAGGCAGGGACTCATCTAAGCAGACGTCATCTCTATGGGAATTTTGTTTCATCTTCTCCTTAGATTACTTACTCTACGCCTCTGGCCCAAACCTCCATGACGCCTATCCTGAGGAGTCCCGTTCCGGTTCCCATTTTTTTCTCTGTCCCGTACAGCATGCAGTGTTTCTTCCTCCCGGTCACCTCCTCGTCCCTGTATAATTTACCACAAATACATCTTAGACTCCTCCACCCCCCTCTCTTACAGCACTTTCCTATCAATTCCCACTCTGTACATACTCCCCAATTTCCGATAGAGACCCAATAGTAATAGTGCCCCTCTGGTGCCTACACAATAATTGTAACCCCAGAACAGCGTATAAACTAGAGCCTATTAGGGTTTACTCTATTAGGTAGGGTAAACAGGCCTTTCCTCCATTAATTTTGCGGTAGTTAGACAGGGCCTAAACCTGTAATTAGCCAGGTAGCTAGGACAGCCCCTAGTAAATAGCCAGGTAAATAGGACAGCCCCCAGTAACTAGCCAGGTAGCTGGGGCTGCCCCCCGTAACTAGCCAGAAAGCTGGGGCTGCCCCCCGTAACTATCCAGGTAGCTGGGACTGCCCCCCAGTAACCTAGTCCCCTAGGTAGATAGGCTGCCCCCAGTAACTAGCCAGGTAGCTAGGGCTGCACCCATGAATTAGCCAGGCGACAGGGCCAGTAATGAGGCAGACGACAGGGCCAGTGATTAGCCAGGCGAAAGGGCCAGTAATTAGCCAGGCGACAGGGCCAGTGATTAGCCAGGCGACAGGGCCAGTGATTAGTCAGACTACAGGGCCAGTAATGAGGCAGGCGACAGGGCCAGCAGTGAGTCAGGGCGACAGGGCCAGCAGTGAGGCAGGCAACAGGGCCAGCAGTGGGCAGGCGAAAGGGTCAGCAGTGAGGCAGGCGACAGGGCCAGCAGTGAGGCAGTGACCATGGCCAAGCAATGAGGCAGGCGACAGGCCAGCAGTGTAGCAGGTTGACAGGGCCAGTAATGAGGCAGGTTGACTGGGCCCAGTCCAGTGAGGCAGGTGACAGGGCCAGTAATGAGGCAGGGTGACAGGGCCAGTAAAGGCAGTGAAAGGGCCAGCAATGAGCAGGTTGAACAGGCCCAGTAATGAGGCAGGTACAGGGCCAGTAATGAGGCAGGTGACAGGGCCAGTAATGAGGCAGGTGACAGTGCCAGCAGTGAGTCAGGTGACCGGGCCCGTCATGAGGCAGGTGACAAGGGCCAGCAGTGAGGCAGGTGAAAGGGCCAGCAGTGAGACAGGTGACAGGGAAAGAAATGAGGCAGGTGACAGGGCCAGTAATGAGGCGGTGACAGGGCCAGCAGTGAAGCAGGCGACAGGGCCAGCAGTGAGGCAGGTGACAGGGCCAGTAATGAGGCAGTGTAGACAGGGCCGGCCGTCGAGGCAGGTGAACAGGTCATTAATGAGGCAGGGGGTGACAGGCCAAGCAGTGAGGCAGGTGACAGGGCCAGCAAGTGAGGCAGTGAAGGGCCATAATGAGGCAGGTGACTAGGGCCAGCAGGAGGCAGGTGACAGGGCCATCCCAGTGAGGCAGGTACAGGCCAGCAGTGAGGCAGGTGAAAGGGCCATAATGAGCGCAGGTGACATGGCCAGCAGTGAGGCAGGTGACAAGGGCCAGTAATGATGCAGGTGACAGGGCCAGCATTGAGGCAGGTGACAGGGCCAGTAATGAGGCAGGTGACAGGGCCAGAAATGAGGCAGGAGACAGGGCCAGCAGTGAGGCAGGTGACAGGGCCAGCAGTAAGGCAGGTGACAGGGCCAGCAGTGAGAGGTGGTGACAGGGCCACAGTGAAGGCAGGTGGACAAGGCCATAAAAGAACACGGGACAGGGCCAGCAGTGAGGCATGGGGAGTACAGGCCAGTAATGAGGCAGTTGACAGGGCCATAAAGCCTTGAGGCATGTGACAGGCCAGCAGTGGGGCAGGTGACAGGCCAGTAACTGAGGCAGGTGACAGAGCCAGCAGTGAAGCAGGTGACAGGCAGTAATGAGCAAGGTGACAGGTGCCACATTGAGGCAGGTGACAGGGCCCGTAAGAGGCAGGGTGACAGAGCCAGCAGTGGCGGCAGATGACAGGCCTTTAATTGAGCAGGTGACAAATAAAGCAGTGAGGCAGGTGACAGGCCAGCCAGTAGGCAAGTGACAGGGCCAGTAATGATTCAGGTGACAGGGCCAGCAGTGAGGCAGGTGAAAGGGCCAGTAATGACCGCAGTGACAGGGCCAGCTAGTGAGGCAGGTGACAGGCCAAGCAGTAAGGCAGGTGACCAGGGCCATTAAATGAGGCAGTGACAGGGCCAGCAATGAGGCAGGTGACAGGCCATAATAGGCAGGTGACTAGGCCAGGCAGTGAGGCAGGAGACGAGGGCAGCAGTAGAGGCGGTGACAGGCCAGTAATGAGGCAGGTGACAGGGCAAGCAGTGAGGCGGTACAGGGACAGTAAAGAGGCAGGTGACAGGGCCAGCAGTGAGCAGGGTGACAGGGCCACAGTGAGGCAGAACAGGGCAAGAATTGAGCTTACATGCCAACTCTCCCTTTTTGCGGGGGTCCCGCTATTTGGGGTCCCCTCCCGCCCTCCTCCCGGGAGTTGCCATTCCCCCACCCGCCGCCGCAGGCGGCGGGGGTTCCCTTAAAATTACCGCGGCGCAAGAGTAGCCGCTTGGTGCGCAACTCATGCGCCGCCGGACCGCTCCTACAGGCGGGTGCATCGGCCGCAGCGGCCGCTCACCCGCCCGCGGTCTCACTGAGTGCAGGAGGAGGGCAGGAGGGAACGCTCCCTCCTACCCTCCTCCCCCTGTAATGAACGGCGTCTGTGCGCGCCGGGCATACAGGTACAGCGGCGCAGGGGAAGTGACGCGCGGCGCAGGGGAGTGACGCGCGGCTGCTCTCACTTCCCCTGCGCCGCTATAGGAGATCGTCCGGGAGCGGCCGCGCAGCAGGAGCTGGTAAGGTAAGTGATTTTATTATTATATTTTATAATATAGCTTTAGGGGGCTCTACCTGGCAACAATGGGGCATCTACACTGGCAACACAGAGGGGGCACTACCTGAAACAGAGGGCACTACTGGCAACAGAGTTGGCCATCTCCTGCAACAGAGGGGACATCTAGCGCTGGCAACAATGGGGGCATGACCTGGCACCACTGGGGGCACTACCTGCAACAAAGGGGGGCACTAACTGGCCAACATAGGGGGCCACGACCCTGGCAACAAAGGGGGCACTACCTGGCAACAGAGGGGGCACTACCTGGCAACAGAGGGGGCAGTACCTTCAAACAATGGGGGCACCTACCTGCTAACAATGGGGGCACTAACCTGGCTAACAATGGGGGCACCTTACCTGGCTAACAATGGGCATCCCTACCGCTAACAATGGGGGCACCTACCTGGCTAACAAGGGGGGCATCTACCTGGCTAACAAATTTGCTCTACCTGGCTACAAGGGGGCATCTACTTGGCTACAAGGGGGGCATCTAACCGGCCTGTAAGGGCACTACCTGGTTATGGGGGCTAATACCAGCTATAAGGGCATCTACCCTGGCTTTCTCTTCCAAAGCCCGTTATCAGTTAGAGTGGAGTGGTGTGGCTTTTTTGAAGGGGCGTTGGCATACCGACAAGATGGGCGTGTCCATGCAAATTTTTGTACGCGGGCGCTCAACGCGCGCCGCCCACTATAAACACTGCTTATTATCATTTACAAAGTTGGCAACAAGGTATTGAGGGCAGGGTGACAGGGCCCAAGCAATGAGCAGTGACCGGGCCAGTAGGAGGCAGATTGACAGGGCAGTAATATGAGCAGGCGACAGGCCAGTAATGAGGCAGGTGACAGGGCCAGCAGTGAGGCAGGTGACAGGGCCAGTAGTGAGGCAGGTGACAGGGCCAGAATTGAGGCAGGTGACAGGGCCAGCAGGTGACAGGGCCAGTAATGAGGCAGGTGACAGGGCCAGCAGTGAGGCAGGTGACAGGGCCAGTAATGAGGCAGGTGACAGGGCCAGAGTGAGGCAGTTTGACAGGGCCAGTAATGAGGCTGTGACAGGGCAGCAGTGAGGCAGGGTGACAGGACCAGTAAGCGTGCAGTGACAGGGCCATCATGCGGCAGGTGACAGGGCCAACAGTGAGGCAGGTGACAGTCCAGTAATGAGGCAGGAGGTGACAGGGCCAGCATTGAGCAGGTGACAGCAGTAATGAGGCAGGTGACAGGGCCAGCAGTGAGGCAGGTGACAGGGCCAGCAGTGAGGCAGGTGACAGGGCCAGTAATGAGGCAGGTGACAGGGCCAGTAATGAGGCAGGTGACAGGGCCAGTAATGAGGCAGGTGACAGGGCCAGCAGTGAGGCAGGTGACAGGGCCAGCAGTGAGGCAGGTGACAGGGCCAGTAATGAGGCAGGTGACAGGGCCAGCAGTGAGGCAGGTGAAAGGGTCCCCCCCCACAGTGAGCGGAGACAGGGCCAGTAATGAGAGGCAGGTGGACAGGCCAGCATGAGGCAGAGACAGGGCCAGCAGTGAGGCAGGTGACAGGGCCAGTAGTGAGGCAGGTGACAGGGCCAGTAATGAGGCAGGTGACAGGGCCAGCAGTGAGGCAGGTGACAGGGCCAGCAGTGAGGCAGGTGACAGGGCCAGCAGTGAGGCAGGTGACAGGGCCAGCAGTGAGGCAGGTGACAGGGCCAGTAATGAGGCAGGTGACAGGGCCAGCAGTGAGGCAGGTGACAGGGCCAGCAGTGAGGCAGGTGACAGGGCCAGTAATGAGGCAGGTGACAGGGCCAGCAGTGAGGCAGGTGACAGGGCCAGAAGTGAGGCAGGTGACAGGGCCAGAAGTGAGGCAGGTGACAGGGCCAGAAGTGAGGCAGGTGACAGGGCCAGCAGTGAGGCAGGTGACAGGGCCAGTAATGAGGCAGGTGACAGGGCCAGCAGTGAGGCAGGTGACAGGGCCAGCAGTGAGGCAGGTGACAGGGCCAGTAATGAGGCAGGTGACAGGGCCAGTAATGAGGCAGGTGACAGGGCCAGCAGTGAGGCAGGTGACAGGGCCAGTAATGAGGCAGGTGACAGGGCCAGCAGTGAGGCAGGTGACAGGGCCAGTAATGAGGCAGGTGACAGGGCCAGCAGTGAGGCAGGTGACAGGGCCAGCAGTGAGGCAGGTGACAGGGCCAGTAATGAGGCAGGTGACAGGGCCAGCAGTGAGGCAGGTGACAGGGCCAGCAGTGAGGCAGGTGACAGGGCCAGTAATGAGGCAGGTGACAGGGCCAGCAGTGAGGCAGGTGACAGGGCAAGCAATTAGGCAGGTGACAGGGCCAGCAGTGAGGCAGGTGGACGGCCAGTAGTGGGGCAGTAACAGGGCCAGCAGTGAGGCAGGTGACAGGGCCAGTAATGAGGAAGGTAACAGGGCCAGCTGTGAGGCAGGTGACAGGGCCAGTAATGAGGAAGGTGACAGGGCCAGTAATGAGGCAGGTGACAGGGCCAGCAGTGAGGCAGGTGAAGGCCGTATGAGGCAGTGACCGGGCCAGCAGTGAGGATGTGGACAGGGCCAGCAGTGAGGCAGGGTACAGGGCCAGTATTGAGGCTGGTGACAGGGCCAGTAGTGAGGCAGGTGCAGGACCAGTATAATGAGGGAGGTGACAGGGCCAGCAGTGAGGCAGGTTGACAGGGCCAGTAATGAGGCAGGTGAAAGGGCCAGATGTGTGGCAGGTGGCAGGGCCAGCAGTGAGGCAGGGTGACAGGGGCCAGTAATGAGGCAGGTGACAGGGCCAGCAATGAGGCAGGTGATAGGGCCAGCAGTGACGCAGGTGACAGGGCCAGTAGTAAATAGTTAAAGTTAATGAGGCAGGTGGAGCAGGGCAAGCAATTGAGGCAGGTAGGGTGACAGGGCCAGGCAGTGAGGCAGGTGACAGGGCCGTAGTGGGGGGCAGGTAAAGGGCCAGCAGTGGAGGCAGGTGGGACAGGGCCGTAATGAGGAAGGTAAGCAGGGCTGTGTGAGGCAGTGACAGGGCCAGTAATGAGGCAGGTGATTACAGGGCCTAGCAGGTGTGGCAGGGTGAAAGGGCCAGTAATGAGGCGGTGACAGGGTAGTAAGGAGGCAGGTGACAGGCCAGCAGTGAGGGCGGGTGACAGGGCCAGTATGAGGGCAGGTGGATGGGCCCGGCGTGAGGCAGGTGACAGGGCCAGCAGTTGGAGGCAGGAGGTGGAAAGGCCAGTAAATGAGGCAGGTGACAGGGCCAGATAAATGAGGCAGGTGCCAGGGCCAGCAGTGAGACAAGTGAAGGGCCAGTAATGAGGCAGAGACAGGGCTGCAGTGCGGAGGTGACAGGGCCAGTATAAGCAGGTGACAGGGTCAGCAGTGAGGCAGTTACCAGGGCCCGCAGTGAGGCAGGTGGACAGGGCAGTAATGAGGCGGTGACAGGTCAGTAATGAGGCAGTGACAGGGCAGGCAGTTGAGGCAGGTGACAGGGCCTGTAATGCAGGCAGGTGAAAGGGCAGCAGTGCGGCAGGAGAAGGGCCGCGTAATGAGAGGTGACCAGGGCAAGCAGTGGGCAGTGACAGGGCCAGCAGTAAGGCAGGTGACATGACCAGTAATGAGGCAGGTGACAGGGCCAGCAGTGAGGCAGGTGACAGGGCAGTAATGAGGAGGGTGACAGGGCCAGCAAAGAGGAAAGGTGATAGGGCTGCAGTGGAGCGGTGGGCAGAGCCAGTAATGAGGCACGGGGAAGGGCCAGTAATGAGGAGGTGATAGGCCAGCAGTGAGTCAGGTGACGAGGGCCAGTTAATGAGGCAGCAGGCAGGGCCGCAGGCGGCAGGTGCAGGGGCCAAGTAATAAGGCAGGTGGACGGTGCAGCAGTGAGGGCATGAACTGGGCAGCAGGTGAGGCAGTGACAGGGCCAGAACTGAGGCAGGTGACAGGGCCAGTAATGAGGCAGGTGACAGGGCCAGCAGTGAGGCAGGTGGACAGGGCCAATATGAGGCAGGTGGACAGGGCCGCAGTGAGGCAGGTGACAGGGCCAGTAATGAGGCAGGTGACAGGGCAAGCTAGGAGGCAGGTGACAGGGCAGCAGTGAGGCAAGGGCCACAGGCAGTAGTGGGGCAGGTAACAGGGCAGTGTGAGGGCAGGTGACAGGGCCAGTATGAGGAGGTGACAGGGCCAGTAATGAGGTCCAGGTGAGCAGGGCCAGCACAGATGCAGGGGACAGGGCAGCAGTGAGGCAGGTGACGAGGCGGCCGTAATGAGGCCAGGTGAAGGTGCAGCGTGACGGCAGGGTGACAGGGCAGATTAATGAGGCAGGTTGAAGGGCCAGCAGTGAGGCAGGTGACAGGTCCAGTAATAGGCAGTACAGGGCCAGCAGTGAGGCAGGTGACAGGGCCAGTAATGAGGCAGGTGACAGGGCCAGCAGTGAGGCAGGTGACAGGGCCAGTAATGAGGCAGGTGACAGGGCCAGCAGTGAGGCAGGTGACAGGGCCAGTAATGAGGCAGGTGACAGGGCAAGAGTGTGAGGCAGGTGACAGGGCCAGTAATGAGGCAGTGTGGACAGGGCCAGCAGTGAGGCCAGGTTGGACAGGGCCAGTATGAGGCAGGTGACAGGGCCAGCAGTGGTCAGGTGACAGGGCAGCAGTGAGGCAGGTGACAGGGCCAGTAATTGAGGCAGGGTGACCGGGCCAGGCAGTGAGCGTGAGACAGGGCCAGCAGTGAGGCAGGTGACAGGGCCAGTAATGAGGCAGGTGACAGGGCCAGCAATGAGGCAGGTGACAGGGCCAGCAGTGAGGCAGGTGACAGGGCCAGCAGTGAGGCAGGTAACAGGGCCAGCAGTGAGGCAGGTGACAGGGCCAGTAATGAGGAAGGTGACAGGGCCAGCTGTGAGGCAGGTGACAGGGCCAGTAATGAGGAAGGTGACAGGGCCATCAGTGAGGCAGGTGACAGGGCCAACTGTGAGGCAGGTGACAGGGCCAGTAATGAGGCAGGTGACAGGGCAAGCAGTGAGGCAGGTGATAGGGCAAGCAGTGAGGCAGGTGACAAGGCCAGTAAGGAGGCAGGTGACAGGGCCATCAGTGGAGGAGGGGTGACAGGGCCAGTATGCGGCAGTGAACGAGCCATTCAGTGAGGCAGGTTGACCAGGGCCAAGCAGTGAGGCAGGTGACAGGGCCAGTAATGAGGCAGGTGACAGGGCAGCATTGTAGGCAGTGATAGGGCCGCAGTGACGCAGGTGCAGGGGCCAGTAATGCGGCAGGTGGACAGGGCCAGCGTGAGGCAGATGACAGGGCCGAGTTAATGAGGCAGGTGACCGGGGCCAGCGTGAGGCAGTCGACAGGGCAGCGTGAGGAAGGTGACAGGGACGTAATGAGGCAGATGACAGGCCAGCAGTGGGGCAGACGACAGGGCAGCAGTGAGGCAGTGACAGGGCCCGTAATGAGGCAGGTGACAGGGCCAGCAGTGAGCAGGTGACAGGGCCAGCAGTGAGGCAGGTGACCAGCGGCCCAGTAATGAGGCAGATGACAGGGCCAGTAATAAGGGCAGAGGGTAGTGACAGGCCAGCAAAAATTTTTTGAGGCAGGTGACAGGGCCAGCAGTGAGGCAGGTG
Source organism: Phyllomedusa bahiana (assembly GCA_025379985.1). Classification (NCBI taxonomy): domain Eukaryota; kingdom Metazoa; phylum Chordata; class Amphibia; order Anura; family Hylidae; genus Phyllomedusa; species Phyllomedusa bahiana. The sequence continues at coordinate 137,024 of JAODAL010005301.1, forward strand.
ACAGTGCCAGTAATGATGGAGATGACAGAGGCCAGCAGTGAGGCAGTTGACAGGGCAAGCAGTGAGGCAGGTGATAGGGCCAGCAGTTGAGGCAGTGACTGGGCCCAGCGTGCGGCAGGTGACAGGGCAGTAATGACGTCATGGTTGACAGGGCAGTATTGGGCAGGTACCGGGCACAGCAGTGAGGCAGGTGAAAGGCCAAGAAATGAGGCAGGGTTCAGGGCCAGCAGTGAGGCAGGTGACAGGGCCAGTAACTGAGGCAGGTGACCGGGCCAGTAATGGAGCGCAGTGTGACAGGGCCAGCAGTGAGGCAGGTGACAGGGCCAGTAATGAGGCAGGTGACAGGGCCAGAAGTGAGGCAGGTGACAGGGCCAGAAAGTACGAAGGTGACAGGGCCAGCCGTGAGGCAGGTGACAGGGCCAAGTAATGAGGCAGGTGACAGGGGGCCAGAGGAGCAGGTGACAGGGCCAGCAGTGAGGCAGGCTGACAGGGCCAGTAATGAGGCAGTGCACAGGGCACAGTAATCAGGCAGGTGACGGGCCAGCAGTGAGGAGGTGGACAGGGCCAGCGTGCGACAGGTGACGGGCCCGTAATGAGGGCAGGTGCAGGGCCAGCAGTGAGGCATGGTGGACAGGGCCAGCAATGAGGCAGGTGATAGGGCCAGCAGTGCAGGTGACAGAGCCAGTAATGAAGCAGGTGATAGGGCCAGGTACAGAGCCGGTGATAGGGCCCGCAGTGAGGCAGGGGTGACAGGGCAGAAGAGGCAGGTGGACAGGGCCAGCAGTGCGGTAGGTGGACAGGGCCAGTAATAAGTCAGATGACAGGAGCCTGCAGTTGAGGGCAGGTAAACAGGGCCCGCAGTGAGGACGGTGCCGAGGGCCAGTAATGAGGCAGGTGGACCAGGGCAGCAGTTGAGGCAGGTGAAAGGGCCAGAGTGAGGCAGGTGACAGTGTCAGTAATGAGGCAGGTTACAGGGACAGCAGTGAGGCAGGTGAAAGGGCTAGCAGTGAGGCAGGTGACAGGCCAGTTAATGAGGCAGGTGCCAGGGCAGCAGTGAGCAGGTGACAGGGCCCAGTAAGGAGGGCAGGGTGACAGGTCCAGTAATGGGCAGGTAACAGGGCAAGCAGTGTGGCAGGTGACAAGGGCTGTATGAGGAGGTGACATGGCCAGTACTGAAGCAGGTGCAGGGGGCCAGCAGTGAGGGCAGGTGGACAGGGCCAGCAGTGAGGCAGGTGACAGAGCCAGTAATGAGGAGGTGACTGGGCCAGGCATGTGAGGCAGGTAACAGGGCAGTAATGAGGCAGGTGGGGGGGAACCCCCCCAGGGCCAGCAGTGCGGCAGATGACAGGGCCATTAATGAGGCAGGTGACAGGGCCAGCAGTGAGGCAGGTAAAAGGGCCAGCAGTGAGGCAGGTGAGTGACCGGGGCCAGTAAGCAGGCAGGTGCAAGGGCCAGTAATGAGCAGGTGGACAGGGCCAGCAGTGAGGCAGGTTGGACAGGGCCAGCAGTGAGGCAGGGACAGGGCCAGTAATGAGGCAGCGTGACAGGGCCAGCAGTGAGGCAGGTGACAGGGCCAGTATTGATGCAGGTGACAGGGCAGCACATTGAGGAGGGTGACAGGGCAGTTTTTAAAAAAAAAATATGAGTCAGGTGTCAGGGGCCAGCCAGTACGGGCAGGCTGGACAGGCCAGCAGTGAGGCAGGTGACAGGGCCAGCAGTGAGGCAGGTGAAAGGGCCAGCAGTGAGGCAGGTGACAGGGCCAGTTATGAGGCAGGTGACAGGGCCAGCAGTGAGGCAGGTGACAGGGCCAGCAATTAGGCAGAGGTGACAGGGACAGTACATGAGGCAGGTGACAGGGCCAGCAGTGGGGCAGGTGACAGGGCCAACAGTGAGGCAGGATCGACAGGCGCCCCAGTAACGGAGGCAGGTGGCAGGGCAGTAATGAGGAGGTGACAGGGCCAGCAGTGAGGCAGGTGGACGGGCCAGTTAATGAGACAGGTGACAGGGCCTAGTAACTGAGGCAGGTGGACCGGGCAGTTAATGATGCAGGTGACAGGGCCAGCAGTGAGGCAGGCGACAGGGCCAGTAATGAGGCAGGTGAAAGGGCAAGTAATGAGGCAGGTGACAGGGCCAGCAGTGAGGCAGGTGACAGGGCCAGCAGTGCGGCAGGTGACAGGGCCAGTAATAAGGCAGGTGACAGGGGCCTAGCAGGTCGAGGCAGGTGACAGGGCCAGTAATGAGGCGGTGACAGGGACAGCAGGAGGCAGGTGAAGGGCCAGTAATGATTCAGGTGACAGGGCCAGCAGTGAGTCAGGTTGACAGGGCCAGCAGTGAGGCAGGTGACAGGGCAGCAGGGTGAAAGGCAGTTGAAAGGGCCAGCCGTGAGGGCAGGGTGACTGGGCCATTAATGAGGCATGTGACAGGGCCAGCAGTGAGGCAGGTGACAGGGCCAGTAATGAGGCAGGTGAAAGGGCCAGAGCAGTGGGCAGGTGGACAGGGCCAGTAATGAGGCAGGTGACAGGGCCAGAGTAATGAGGCAGGTGGACAGGGCCTAGCAGTGAGTGCAGGTGACAGGGCCCGTAATGAGGCAGGTGGGACAGGGGCCAGCAGTGAGGCAGGGTGGACAGGGGCCAGTCATGAGGCAGTTGACCAGGGCCAGCCGTGAGGCGGTTGACAGGGCCAGTAATGAGGCAGGTGATAGGGCCAGCAGTGAGGCAGGTGACAGGGGCCTGTAGTGGAGGCAAGGTGCAGGGCCAGCAGTGAGGGCAGGTGGACAGGGCCAGTAATGAGGCAGGTGACAGGGCCAGCAGTTGGGCAGGTGACAGGGCCAGCAGTGAGGCAGGTGACAGGGCCAGTAAGGAGGCAGGTGACAGGTCCAGTAATGAGGCAGGTGACAGGGCCAGCAGTGAGGCAGGTGACAGGGCCAGTAATGAGGCAGGTGACAGGGCCAGCAGTGAGGCAGGTGACCGGGCCAGTAACGAGGCAGGTGATAGGGCCAGCAGTGAGGCAGGTGACAGGGCCAGTAGTGAGGCAGGTGACAGGGCCAGCAGTGAGGCAGGTGACAGGGCCAGTAATGAGGCAGGTGACAGGGCCAGCAGTGAGGAAGGTGACAGGGCCAGTAATGAGGCAGGTGACAGGGCCAGCAGTGAGGCAGGTGACAGGGCCAGCAGTGAGGTAGATGACAGGGCCAGCAATGAGGCAGGTGACAGGGCCAGCAGTGAGGCAGGTGACAGGGCCAACAGTGAGGCAGGTAACACCGGGGGGGGGGGAAATTACAGGGAAAAAAGGGGGGGGGGGGGGGGGCAGGGGAAAAAAGGGGGGAAGGGGAAAAAAGGGGGGAAGGGGGGGAAAAAAAAAAGGGGCCCCGGGGGGGGGGAAAGGGGTTTTAAAAAAAAAGGGGAAGGGGAAGGGGGGAAAAAGGGGAAAAAAGGGGGGGGGGGGCCCGGGGAAAAAACCCCCCCCCAGGGGGGGAAGGGGGTTTGGGAAGGTTTTGGGGGGTTTTGGGGGGGGGGCCAAAAGGGAAAAGGGGGGGGGGGGTTGGGGGGGGGCCCCGGGGGTTGGGGGAAAAACCCCCCCGGGGGGTTCCCTTTTTGGGGGGGGCCCGGGAGGCCCCCCGGGGGGAAAAAGGGGGAAGGGCCCGGGGGGGGGGCCGGGGAAAGGGGGGGGGGGGGGGGGCCCCGGGGCAGTTTACCAAAAAAGGGAAAAAGGGGGGGAAAAAAGGGGAAAAAAGGGGGGGGGGGGGAAAAAAGGGGGCCGGGGAAAAGGGGGGGGGCCCGGCCCCAAAAAAACGGGGGGGGGGGGGGAAAAAAGGGGGCCCCAAAAAAAACAGGGGCCCCAAAAAAAAAAAAAACCCGGGGGGGGGGGAATCCCGGGGGGAAAACCCCGGCCCCAAAAACCGGGGACCCCAAGGGGGGAATGGGCCCAAGGGGGGGGAAAGGGCCAAAAAGGGGGGGGTTTTAAAAAAGGGGCCGGGGGGGAAAAAATTAAAAGGCCCCTAATTTTTTGGCAAAGGGGAAGGGGGGGTAAGGGGGAAAAAAAAAAGGCCCGGGTTAAGGGGGGGGGGGGGGGCAGGGAAAGGGGGGTTTTGGGGGGGGGGGAAAAAAAGGGGGTTTTCAGGGAAAAAAGGGGGGGGGGGGGGGTTTTGGGGGGGGAAAAAAAAAAGGGGGGCCCCCCCCTTTTGGGGGGAAAAATTTTTGGGGGAAAGGGGGGGGGAAAACCCCCCGGGGGGGCCAAGGGTTTTTGGGGGCCCTTGGGAGGGCCCCCCGGGAAAAAAAGGGCCCCCCCCCCGGGGGAACCTTTTCCCAAAATTTTTAAAATTTAAAAAAAAAACCCCCCCCAACCCCCCCCCCCCCAATTGGGGGGGAAAGGGGGGGGGGGAGGGGGGGGAAAAATTTTTTTTTAAAACCCCCCCTTCCCCCCCCGGGGGGGCCCCCCCCGGGTTGGGGGGGGGGGCCCCCCCCCCCGGGGGGGGGGCCCCCCCCAAAAAACCCCCCCTCCCCCAGGGTTGGGGTGGTTTCCCGGGTTTTTTCCCCCCCCCTGGGGGACCCCCCCCCCCCTTTCCCCCGGGGCCCTTTTGGGGGGCCCCCCCCCGGGGAAAAAAACCCCCCCCCAAAAAAAGGGGAAAACCCCCCAAAATTTTTTTTTTGGGGAAAAAAAAAGCCAGAAATTTTGGGCAGGTACAGGGCCACATGAGGGGGTCAGGGCCTCATTATTTAAAAAAAAAAAAAATACCCTCACTGCGGACCGGCCCCGGTTTGGCAGAGGCGCGTTCGCGTGGGCTCCCATTGGACTGGGGAGGTGGAGCCAGTGATCAGCTCTATTGTTCCCTGTGAGCTTAGCTGGCCCGTTCCACGCTCCCTCTCTTGCACCTCTGGCCCGCCTCCCTGACTGTCAGCACATCACACAACAGCACAGAGGGACTGGCGCCGCTGCGGAGCGTCCTAAGTACGCCCGGCGGCCCGCGGGCCTCTGTAGTGGCCGCTACGCCTAGACAGTTTATGCCCACAACCAATGCAGGTAAGCACCCCTGCTTACTTGGCGGCGGCCCTCATTTGCGGAAACGTTGCCTGGGGACCCTCTGTAGTGGCCGCAGCCCGCCTCTTTTAGAAGTGTTTTAACTTTGCTGGGGACTGCGTAGCATCCCACTAACTGGTGCGCCCTCAGCTGGGGGCCGCGGCCGGGCCGGGCCCGACATCAAATTCGTGCTGGTGCTGTTTATGTCCGAAGCGAGACATAGCAGCACCATAGCAAACACTCAAGCACGGGCCTTAACGTCTGCGCGGGCGCCTCCCTTCACTCACTCTTGGGGGCGGCACGGCTTAAAGGGGAGAAAGTGCCCGGCAGTACATCGGCGGCCCACGGGGTGTCCCGGTTGGGGCGGCCACCCCCCGGGCATTTCGCCCGGGCGGTGCATGTTTCTCAGCCCGGGGTCTGACTACTGACACTCCCACAAGCAGGAAGTTTCACTGCAAAAAGTGGATCTTATGATAGATGAATTAGTAGGCAAAAGAAACACATGAAGGTAGTGGAATATCTTTACTTTTCAATATAAATGCTGTTTATAGTGCTCTATGAAATCCTAAAACTCTCAAATAACTCCTTAAAGTTTTAAAGACTGTATCTAGAATAGGCAAAGCTTAATACTATAAACACATGTGAAATCAAAGGTCCAATAAAATACACTGTGGCTTTCATTTCTTAAATGAAATGAAAAAAAGATCTTAAGCCTCTTTTTTTCTATTTGTAGCCTTCTGAGTCATCTCACTTTCTTGGTTGTTTCTCTTGCCATGTGGTCTCTTGAGGGAGGAGCTGAGTGAGATCAGTGTAATGACAGGCTTCATCTTCTTCTTCTCTGTACACCACCTGGCCATTACTCGCTGGCCAAATATAACTATACTGCAGGCGAGATTTGGCCCGCGGGTCTAAATTTGACACCCCGATATACAGAATAACAACTCGTTAAAGAGCAGTGTACTCACCTGCATCCAATAAGGTACGCTCCACAACCAAATCTATACCAATGCATAGACCAGCCATGTGGGCAACAAACCAGAAGTACTCCGGCCCCTAAAAAGACCGCCTTCTGATAGGCAGAAATGTAACTGTTTACATAGGTAATCTCTGCCTGCAGGGAAGAGTTGAACAGGCAAGCAAATCAGACTACCATAGCAATCAGCAATGCTGAGATTACCAGAGAGCCTGGTCGCTCACCAGATAAGGCAGGTTCTACTGTGAGGCATATACTGTAGATACAGTTGACAGTTGATAGATACACTGAGGAACAATCGGAGGGCCCACAGCAGGAATGGGACAAGCAAAAATGAGGACATGCAGTGCAAAAAAGACACAAGTATGCAAACATACATAAAATCTAAATGGTGATAAATTCAGAACTAGTCAAATAGTCTAAAAAAAAAAGGGAATCTAGCAAGAGAACAAAGAGTGACTTTTAATAACTATATTTACTATTTTGCCATAGGCAAACTCAAACTATCAGTTCTCAATCTATAAAGCACTAAAACTTAACTTTTATTATATATAACACTTAAACTCGATACACACTATTTTAAAAACCTGATTTCTAACCTCTCAATTTGTCCCTTTCTAATTGTGAAGGAATAACGCCTTTTCTATTATCAAGTCTGGGGGAACACCACCTTTTAGCAGGAAACCCCATATATACAGTGATTTGCAACTCCAAAAAGGAATCCAAAAACATCTTACTTGGCATCACCCCTTAATCTAAATGGGCATGAAACATAAAGGTTTCTTGTGAGAACCCTCTGCAGCGGGTAACACAGTAAAAGGTAGAAAATCACAAAATTAAAATGTCATGCCTGACCCCCCAAAACATGTTTCACCAGCTAACTGGCTTCACCAGGGAGTTAAAACCCTTCCCAATTAGAAAGGGACAAATTGAGAGGTTAGAAATCAGGTTTTTAAAATAGTGTGTATCGAGGTTAAGTATTATATATATAATAAAACTTAAGTTTTAGTGCTTTATAAATTGAGAACTGATAGAGTTTAAGTTTGCCTTATAGTTTAAATATAGTTAAATTCAGAACTAAGCATGACTAAACAAAAACACAGACAAAAGGAAAAGAAAAAAAGACTCATTAATAGTGAAACATAATTTCCTTCTGTTGAGTCCTTTAGCAAATACCCTACCCAATGTCATGATACAATACGCTTCTCCATCACATCCTCTTATTTTGAGACCTAGGGTGACATGTATGAATTCAAATGTGCCTTTTTTTTTACTTGGCGCCAGCACCCCACTTCTAAATAAATATAGAGGAATGTACTGTAGATTACTACAGTATGTATGAAAATGTTTGGTGCCTTAAATAGAGTTTAATGTGCCAAGCTTTGTATGGGCATAGAGTGTAAAGCGCCAAACTTTGTATGGTGCAAAGCGTGTAATGCGCCAACCTTTGTATAGCAGTTCTGCATCAAACTTTGGTGAATTAAAATGTGTCATCAGGCGCATATCGTGCCACGTTTGGTCCTACACCTGTAAAGAACCAGCAACATACAGGGGAAAAAAATAGCATATGCAAATTCATACATGTCGCCTCTAATTTTCTCAATAGCAAATTTTGGAAAAGATTGTGTTTTTGACCCATGTGCTTCAATAAAATGTCGAGCTGCATTTCAGATATTATGTGTACTGAGATTTGTATTTATATGTGTTTGCAAGTGGTGCAACCTAAATAATACAAATAACAGATATTCCACTGAATTAACTAAACAACATGAGTATTATCGCAGTTTAAAAACTCATACTCTTTCTGATTTAATGATACCTTTTGTAGGAGGACAAAGTTCCAAATTTTTACAGGGATTTGGCCACATTTAAAGAAACCCTAAGGATACATCAACACTGCACTAGTTTATGGTCAGATTTTTAAGCGGATTCAGTTTTAACAATCCGCAAAAATCCGACTGTAAATCAGCCCCATAGATTGCAATAGAAAATCCGAGCTGTAGTCCACACAGCTCAGATTTTCTGAGGTCAGACTTCAAACCTTAGAATTTAGAACATGCTCTGTAATCCAGCGGAAAACAGCAGATTATAGTACTCTCCAATGTAATGGGTCGGCCGAAATCCGAAAAAAAACGGCACAAAAAATCAAAAAATAATTATAGAATACTGGTTGGATTCTATAACGGAATCCAGCAGTATTTTACTATTGCCGTGTAGACATAGCCTTATGGTTCAACCAATTGTTGCTTCTACTCTGTAATGAAACATAATTAAAGGGGTTGTCTCACTACAAGGATTGCTTTTTATGTTAAAGATCTTTCAAAAACAAGTCACTTTGCTGGATGTGTCCATTAACAATGTCCTATCTATTCCTAGATATCCCTTCATGTAAGGGCTACATCAGCTCCCAGGGCGCTAAGCACAGATTGTTAAATTT